>MBFL02000260.1:0-52521 GCA_001696595.2 Aspergillus hancockii
CCATCTTAAACCATCTGTAACTGTGAATAACTTACATTTACTAGTTAAATTAGTCAGCAGCCTCACGTTGCCAACCCCCTTTGCCCACTATGTAACTGAAGAACGAGGGCTTTAAGTACATGAATCTTCAAGGACTAAAATAAATTAGGAAGTAGATGACCCATGATCTCCGCAGAATCTTTCTCAATTGCTGTATCCTTCTATTGCCAATTATTGCCGTTGGCGAGTCAATTATAGCGGTGATTCTTGCAAATCACTCCGGCCGTCGATCTCCGGCTTACAGCCCCCCTTTGTTTCCTTCGTACGTCACCTGACCAATATATTCAAGCATCTCTACGATACGTCGTCCGCATTCAGCCGCCAGCTGAATTACTTTAAACATTGTTGACTGCTTGGTGTTCAATATGGTTGCTCTCTGCCTCCTTCGACATCTCATGCTCTAAAGGTGCCTGGCGGACCGCGGTAGCAACTTGGCTTCGATCTAGTGAATATCTGTCAGCTGATTGCTGTCCCGAGCCAATGTGAAATATCGTGAGCTACATGGCCCAAGGAAATTGCTTACCAGCATCCTCCATAGCTCGAAGCGGCATAGCATGACCCATCTCGGCTTTCCTGTGTCTAGCCTCACTGTATAGCAAGTATGGAAGCGTCAAATAGCTGGCGATAGCAGTAGCAATAATAACGCAGGTGGCGATAAAAGCCGTATGATACAGAGGAGCATCGGTAGTTGGATACATCTGTAACTTGCCTCAACTACAGTTCCCCTTGAAATGACGTAGGCCTGTTTATAACTCAGGGAGATTAGGATAATTTACGTACCTGGGGAGCAATAATACTTCCAATGGATACTGCTGCAAAGGCGAAGGCGACTCCAACGGCCTGCTCTGTAGCACCATATAATGTGGATGTCCTGTAAGCGACAAGCACGGGTTGCCCAATGATGACTAGGTTTGCCAAAAAGGCCATCCCGTAAAGGGACACAGGCTGAATTGTCGTTTGCCCTGGATGGCTGCTGGCCCAGGTCCAAGTGGCGAAAGCCGGTATGCACGCAAGAAGAGGGAGCAGATAATGCCACATTCTTTCGCGAGTCCAATCAGAATGGAGAGGCCAAAGCCAGTAGAGGGGAATAGTGAAGAGCGCTGCAGCAGCTGCATAAAGGTTTGCTTTGAGAGACCTAAAACGAAGGAGCTGCGCTAATATTAGAAATGAACCAAGACAAAATCCGACAACGTACCTGTACTAAAATAGTTGGGAGGAGGTTTGCCATTGCCAATATTATAATTGTAAAGCATACATAAGCGAGAAAAAACACGTATGTAGAGGGTCGACTGATGAGCCTAAGGGAAGGAATTAGTCGAATGGACATAGATCTGCCTAATCGTTAGAATACCTAAAGAGTGCCTGCGTGTCCCAAGTGATGTCTGTTTTACGAGTACTTCCACGGCCAAAACGGTTGATTGCAATGTGACGTTCTAGCAAACTCTGTTAGATCCTCTTTTTGAGACTAAGGCAGAAGCTATAACTCACCCCTTTCAGTTAAACTTTTGTCGGTCTCCGGAAACGCGAGGAGGCCAAGGTACATGGCCGGTGCGAGAACAATTGGGGCGGCACCTTCAAGGGGGAATGCCCATTGCCATGACTTGAGCCCTCCCTTTCCATTTAGCTGCCGCATGCAATTATTAGCTTATAAATGCTAGTGACAGAACAGGGATGATCAACATTATCAATGGCGATTGCTGGGAGTCCAGATGCTGCTACTCCTAGGGAGTTCGCACTGAACAGAAGTCCAAGGCGGAAAGCTCGCTCCCTAGGGAGATACCTTAAACACTGTCAGCGTCATTCAGCCGCGATTTTCATCAGTCACCGCCTCACCAAAAGAAAAAGAAGAAGGCTATACATGGCGCTGTATTCTATTAGCAATGCGTACGGTGGACTAAGCTGTGTCAGAGAGACTCCATACCGACACCAGATTCCGGAACACCAAGAAAAAATCGGGTAGCTATCAGACTAGCCGCATTTTTACTTGCAGCCATGGCCATAACAACTGCGCCCCCTGTCTTCATCAGCTCTAGTGCTTTGACAGATTCACTGATTGCATACACAGTATCATGACCAATGGAAAGAAGACCTTTGCTGACGTCACTTTCAGGGCCAGAATCGACGGCAGCAGCATTGCTGTCATGACGAAGTAAGTGGCGGAAACCGCCTACTACTATTAGTGACAAATATTAAAATATTAAATAAAACCTACCCAGTTAAAATCGTTTCCATGGAGAGCAAGGCTCTCCTCGAGAGAATCATGCTTGCCGAATTGGAGTACTCGAATAGAGCCGATGTTACCTCGATCTATGTACGCTAGGACAAAGATTATGAAGCAAGTTGGCAAAAGGCGAGCATCAATTTTCCGTACAAGCGCATGTTCATCTTCAGGTGACCAGTCTGCATCCAGGGTGTTGATTGCTTGGATACGGTCCACGCTCGAGTCCTGGGCACAATAATAACATACCAGTGGGAACAGATCAGTTGGCAAACATACCGTATCTGTCATCTTCCTTGACTGGCCTTATGAAATTTCGCATAGACCATCCTATTCAAGCCAAAGGCGTGGATCAGTATCCGAAAGGCGAAAAGGGGTTCGAGGGATATGCGTAGCATAAGGGAAAGCAACCTCCAATATAGACACCTTCTAGTTCCAAAGTACTTCGTCGTTGTTTGAAAGTAGCCATGCTATATGATCGTCGGGGATTTTACCCAGCCTGGGCTTCTTACGATTCGACAGGTCGTCGCCCTTGAATAAAGGATTCGAAACACTTTATGGGAATCACGGAAATAAGTGGTCTTTTGAGTCTAGGACGCTTGACCCCGTGTTTTCTTTCCCTTTAGCCGACCAGCTTCGACGACCCTTACCCCACAAACTGGCGAGACCCCACAGTGTGTTGAAAAATGCGGGGATCCCGATGCTGGGAAGCTCTCAGTTCCCACATAGAATAGCGGCGAACCACTTCCCGCTCATCGGTTGCTGCCCGGGCCCACTCTATATCGTACGGTTTATGGGGAAGATTCAGGCCCAAGTCTTAATAAGGTTAGTGCATGTATCACAGGAAGTGCTCGCAAGGTAAGCATATTAAGTCAAACACTACGCTACCTTATTTTACTTGCTGCTCTTAGTGGATACACTGCCTATCTACACATAAACACCCTCCGCACAGATTATATTAACTATATTATATCAAGGTCAATCTACGCCTCGTCAAGCGGTAGCATAATGAAACCGTCTGCACATATGCAGGAACCGGAGTGATTAGTCAAGGTTAGCTGACATTCCAGCACACAGCCCCTCTGACTTTGAAATGCATAAGGTGTCGGTGGTGGTGGAGTAAGCGGTGGAAGAAAAGGAGGCTTCGGCTGAAGCACCAGATACACGGACCTCCTTCAGTCAGTGAACCATCGAACGGTGGAGCCGAGATTAGCTGGAGGCTGCGGCATTATTAGGGAACAAGATATTGTCGAGGATAGCGGGGTAGTGAAATACACCCGAAATAGTTTAGTTTCCTTTATGTCGTGATTTCTTTATTTGTACCAAGGGATTCTTGTGTTCAGTGACCCTCTCTTTCACCACCCTCTCTTTCACCACCCTAAACCCACCCAATTCAGAAAAGGCCCCCCTGTGTCTCGTTGAGTCGGTAATCTTTCTGTTCTACCGGAAGATGTACAGTAGTTACAATTAGGATAGATTTTTCGAGATTGCCGGTGCTTCATCCTAGGCAACTGCACGGTGAATCCATCCCATTGTGAAAGGTGCTACTCTGGGATGTCCGGACCAACCGCCCCATTCGATCCAGCCAAACTCATCTTTACCGTTGCATCCAGCAATTAATATCTGAACTCTAAACTATAAACTTCTAGTCAGACAGGATATGGCAACCTAATAGTAGTAAGCACGGTTAGCGTGGGAACCATGCCTCGCACTTTTAAATCTACGTTGGCATATTCTGCTCCTAGTCCGGATTAGCCCGGCCACTTCAGCCGACGGGATAGGAATAATAACGCTTCGCGAACTAAGACAGTTGATTCTGTCATGGAACTTTGGTTTCGCCGAAGGAAGCGTGCTCTACACGCTTCCGCTCAGGGGTTCTCTAAGATATCTTCAATATTACTCAACTGCTGGTAGATACCATATCGCTCCTTCTGCCTCCTATCCCTCATCACAACACCATCTTCGGTCGCCCTGTCAGCCAAACTGGCTATACTAAAATAGCCAAACAAAGGCATATCCGAGGCTCAGGAAAAAGCTTACGTATCTATGCATCTGAGACACGCCATAAGCCTCCTCACAGAGCATGCGCTGAGTGATTTTCATCTCAATTCAATCGTCATATCAACCGTGCGACCGTCTCGAAGAATTTTTCATCTTGTTATAATTTAGAGGAAAGTTGATTGAATCATTCTTTCAGATGGGATACAGGTGGCTTCATATATACAACGTGAAGTGTCCAATCAACTTGGTTCTTCATATAGAAATGGAGGGATTTTCCCTTCTTTGCGACCGTATTCCCTTATATGCGCTTGCATTGTATCACAGCACTGACCTTTGACCCGGTACGACGGGTTTGTCAATGTATAACCAGCGCCTTGGGTATGTAATGTCAAGGGCCCGCAGTCGCGATTACTATCGTGTCTTAATGCAAACTGTGGCCGCCTACCTATTACCGCGGTTTTCAGGGAGAACCTCTTATGACCTACGGTGCAATGTAGATCAGCCTCTCAACCAGGTGAGAGTCAACGACATTAGGAGAGGGATAGGGAGTTGTGTAAGGTTGCTACAAGACTGAATCCTGGGGAATTGCTACAGATACGATTGCTGTCCATTATGCCTGAGACGGTGTAAACTCGATACCCAATCTCACGGAGTATTCCCATATCCTATCCGAACCAGTCTGTAAATCCACTAGTGGAATTACGCGATCGAAGTCGTTAACTCTAATTCCTAGCCTGTGAGGACCTTTGGCATTGCGCGTCGGCTCCCCACTGATACGGAAAAACCCTTAACTGCGGCTCCCCACCTTCTTCGCGGGCAGAGCCACCATCCTCGCGGTATGAACTAGGCTTCTCCTCGCCAGACATACGACCAAAATCGCTATTTGCAATGCCTCCTCTCCAAGTGATCATTGTCGGTGGCGGCCTCGCCGGTTGCCTGCTTGGAAACGGCCTACACAACAACGGCATTGCAGTCACCGTCTACGAGCGTGATGGGCAGGACTAGAAACGTGAGGAGTACCAGATCCGACTTGGTGAGTCGGCCATGATAGGGTTCCGTGCTTGTCTATCAGAGCAGCACACCGCGAAGATTGTCAACAAGTTCAGCCAGTCGTCTGGAGCTACCTCAACAGCACCAAGTACCTAAAACACCCAATTTCACCAACTGCTTGACCTGACTAGACTGCCGAGCTATTCCAGGTCCTGGGCTATCAACCGGGTCGTTCTGCGGAATCTGCTCTCTGAGCCCCTGGAGAAGACTGGGCGCATGAGATATGGCAAGAAATTTACTCGCTACGAGGTGCTAGAAAGTGAAAGGGTGCGCGCGCACTTTAGTGATGGATCCATTGATGAATGCGACATCCTGGTTGGCGCGGATAGCAGCGGTTCTGTCGTAGGTAGAGATAATTTCAAGTTGAGCTCTGAGATCATAAGTGACTCACAGAATCATCACACATATAGCTCAATAAACAAGGTGGGCGCAACAACATCGTCCCCATCGATACGCATTGGTGCTTTCTGTCCAAGGGAAGTCTACCAATTAGCGCTTTGAAAAGACTACCCCCACAGCTGCGGAAAGGCCCGGTGTCACCTTCCCAAAGGGCGGCTCGTTCCTTTATGCCTGTACGCTGTCGACGACCGCAAGGCTTTGTCGGGGACTGACACGAGCAGTGTTAAAGACCAGGATGACTAATCCCAAGCCCAGATCCCATATGATGTCGACTAGGAATCTTTCTATTGGGGCCTCAACATTGAAAAGAGCTATGGCCAGTGGCAAGACGTATCCGAAAGCCCGGACAAATTGAAATTCTGTCTAGAGTTTGCCAAAGTCTGGCCGCCGGAATTGGTAAGCTGCATTGTCCAACAACCGTATTTTCCTTTTATTACGCCGCTAATTCAATTTCTCTAGTCGCCAATTATTGTTGACTGGTGTGGAGGGGGAGACCGTGCCGGGTCCTGGTGTTCATGTAGTGGCACTAAGAGCAAGCAAGAAGCCTGCGAAGGATTGGAGGAGGGCATGGCTGCCCCAGAACCATCCAAATAAGGGAAATTCACGTGTGTGGGTTATTGGAGATGCTGTTCACGCCATGCAACCCAATCGGTTAGCCTGCGTTGCCATTACACCATCTGAAAATGCTAACAAAGAAGCATTGACATGGGTGGTAACCAGGCACTTCACGACTGCGCCGACATGCTTCCCCAGTTGCTCGCATTGGATCAGATGGCGCGAGATGAAGTACTCTCAATCACCAAGGTTCAAGAGGCATGTCTGCAATATGAGTTTACGATGTTAGGTAGAGCATTTACCTGGGTTCAGAAGAGTGGGGGCATATCTGCTGTGGTAAGTCATGTGAAGTGCCCTAGGTCTACCAATATGCTGATACTCATTTGGTAGAACATCAATTTGGACGGTTTTCTGGGGACATTGCTCTTTATTACTGGTAAAGTGGTTGTCCCGGTGCTGGTGACTGTGCATTGGGCGCTCCGTCCCTTCGGACTAAAATAGAAAAAAAGGGCAGCTGTGGTCCTCTCTTAGGTATAACTTGCCGAGTAGATATGAGAGATGCGTGGCGCATCACCGGGGAATAGGTGCTATTGTAACATGTCCATCGCGACCGGCCAAAATAGATCGGTTCTGACTTGACCTTCGGTAGTGATCAATGTTTTACCCCGGTAGTAAAATTCTTCCTGCGGATTACATCGCGGATAAACATATGCAGCCAGGGTTTAAGTTGGCGTACCACAGTGCAGCTACTGTAGGCTGTTGATTAAGAGTTGGGGGATGTGAGGGATGAGAGAGGAGCGTGTATTTTTGTTACGATACTATACAGAGATGCCCTTGTAAGTTTGGTTCGGCTCTGTAGGCATTGTGACATTTGAAGGGCCGACAGTCGAAACGGCGACGACGCCAGGTACCAGTGCAGCATACCAGAGAATCACAAGCCAAACACCAGGAAGACGGAGTGCCAAAAAGGTGCTAAAAAGGCTTCTTTCTAAATCCTGGACGCTATAGCCCATTTCGAAAGAGACTTCAAGCCTTGTGGACCCCTGAGAGGCAGAAAAGTTCTCGAACTCTTGGGAAGGTGCAAGTTTTTCGGGGTCTGTCGGATGATCGGCGGCTCCACCATTTTGATCGGACTTTACAGAAAAGGGTTTCCGGTTGGAAAAGAAAGAAAGCAATAGAGAGGCAGCCGTACAAGACTGCATTAATCTAGTTTATCCACGATATATATAGGTTCCCGGCAATGTACCCACGTACTAATCCTCCAATCAAGGGACCTGCTGCAAGAATGGTGTAAAGTCCCTAACAGGCGATTAGTTAGCAAAACACGCCTTTCTAATAAGAGGCTGTCCCAAGGATGAAATGGATACCATGGCTTGTCCCCGCTGTGAAGTGTAGTAGATTTCATCAACCATATTAGGTGCCACTTGGTATGAAGAGTCAGTTAAGATCGTTCTCTATCCTGTCCCTGGTTGACTGACCTGTGTCTGCTGGGGCCCCTGCAAAGCCCATGAGCAGGCGCGCCGCTAGGAGGCTATTAAAGCTCTTTGATCTCGCCGCCCATATTGGGAAAATTATATGGAGCAGCGCACTCAGAAGTATCACGGGTCGTCGCCCAAACGTGTTGGCTAGGGGACGCATAGAAGATTTGCCGCGCCGAGCATAAGCACATTGACCTTCCACAAAGTCAGCCGTGAACGAAAATCTTCTAACGAATGAACGATTGATGCAATTGTCCCACAGATATAGGCGAGTCAACTTGCTCATTGGCACCGGAGGATTAAATGCAAGAGGGATTGCCAGGAGGGGGAATGCACTCGCAATAGAGGCTGATGCGAAGTTGGTAGTAAACCCAAATATCGACATGCATATAAGAGACGCGAGTTTCCGCTTGAATGGCCAATTCAGCAGATCCATGGGGTCAGAAGAAGGCTGGGGGTACCGGGGTAGACGGCCGTCTTGTTGTGGTCGGATGTGACCTATGTATATGGCTGTTACAAGCGCCTGGCTGGGAAGAGAAAAATCAAGAGAAATGACAAGACTTACAGTATCAGCTGAATGGAGCCATAGGGCTTAGCCCGGCTCAATGTTTCTTTCGACAAGGTAAATGCTTCTTTGAAACTGGCCATTTTGCTGAAACTCTTGTGAAGCGGGAGAGCAGAAGTGAAGGCTACCTCAAGAGACGTTTTCCTCCTCTATATGTCTATCCCTTGGCCACAAAAGGATCTCTGGAGCCTGAGGAGTACCACGATAACTGACAATGCGGTTCTTCTCTACATCGGATATTCGGCTCTTGGCTGTCTTGGGGGGTGAACCTTGTTGCCAAAATCTGAACTCAAAGTACGCTGGACGAGAGTCTAAACTGCCAGGAACTGACCTGGAGCCGAAATTGTAGACCGTCTTAAACGTGTGCGGAGCTTGGTCTAGGGTTGACTGACCACGTTGTGGGGTATCTCCACGAGACCTCCCACACATGTCCTAGAAAAACTTTCGCTGCGGAGATCCACAGTACTAGCGCAGCATTGGCGATGTCAACGAGCCACCCAGCCACTCGCACTTCCGGCTCCACATGTGGATGCACTGCATCCCCTTATTTCGACCACTCAGTCCCTATTCCATGATGCACACTGTATCTCTACGCAACGCCTCGAGCCGAATACGAAATGGCGCTGAATATCATCCTCAAAACCGTTGAGTTGGTCCCCAGAAGAGCGTGGTCTACATATTCATCCTTTGTACGGCTCTTCTCACATGCAAGGTAGTGCTCCTCACACCTAGTAAGTGGTATGTACGGTGATTAAGTAATGGCACTGACAGGCTTTAGCAATCTGCACTGACCCATTGATGTGTGTATCAGTCCCATTTTGGGCTTGATTAACCTTAGCTCCAATCTCTACAGCAGTGGCTCAAGGACAACGCGCGCAGATGACCAAATTGCAGCCCTTTCTGATACCTGCTTCATGCTTGTTTGCTAAGGTGCCACTACTGTGCAGAAACTGCGCAAAATTCATCAGAGCTTGGACCTGTCTCGTATATCGGACCTGAGGAAGTATCCATCTGAGATTACCGATATATTGGCCCACTTACACCGACTCAAAAACGACTGTAAAAGAACACAGTTTCTAGTCTGCTGCCACGATGACCGGATTAGACAATATTTTCCAGGTGACATTGGTTTAACTGCTTCCTCTCGTGTGCCCGCTGCTAATCTGACCCTGACAGGAATCCAACTCGGCTTACGGCGAGAAGGCGACTTAGTACTGCACCCTATTCGCTACAATCCGTGACATCCTTGGATCCATTGATCTGTGAAGAAGCTAGGAATTTGGTTACCAGAATGATAACCCGCGCTAAGCAGTCGCCCAATAGAACGGTCGATACATTCGAGCTCTGTAGCCTCTATAGCCTTGAGGTTATATGCCAATTCACCTTTCCTACGAACCTGTCGAATGATGCTAGGGATGAAAAGACAAGAACCCCGATGGAGGCCTTGGATGCTAGTGCTAGGACGCTTCCACTCGCTTCTCCAGAAGGCGAATGGGTCGAACGTACGATCGAATGCTGGGTCTTGCTGTGGCTGTCTGCTGGTACGTTTGGGTTCTGAGTTGTTTTACATTCCAGGTAAATTGACAGCGGTATCAAACGTACAAGCAAAGTTAATGTTTGCTGATTGGGTATCGTCTTTTAGAGAGATAAGAATACCATTTCGACAACCCTAGCGCGGCCCTCCGGGTGGACTCATACGTCTTCACAGTGGACAGCAGACCGCCTATCGTATCTTGATCGTAGATACAGCTGCGGCCCTTTCTTGCGCACAGCGAGGAAGGACCGAGCCCATCACAGCGCTTTTTCCAAGTACTGCATTCCCTGCGCACGCGTGAGCAGCGCAGGCGGATTCCGCTGCCGCGCGAGTGGGATATATCCTGGAGGTCTCCTTAGAGGCCCACGGATTGTTTCAAAGTATCCCTGAACTGATTATTTTGGCGCTTAAAGCGACAGAGCTTCCTAAGACATTTTATTGGATCCAATACCTCTTACATTCTTTGGAAGCTTCCGGGGTAAAGCTGACACTTATGTGGCCGATCTTGCAGATGATGGGGTGTATGGAGCATCAGATGTTACCACGTTGTGGGTTTCTGAAACTGGCTGAACACTCCTCACGCGCGAACCGGTACTATGTCATGTTTCTTTCGGCGGACGATTGATACTGGTGGGAGATCCATGTTTCGACATGATTGCGTTGTCACTAGTATGCCACGCCGGGTATACCCATACACCTGGGGAGTTGATACTTAGCGGTTGGCAAAAATCTAATAAAAAAGGGGAAGACGGGATCTCCTATTATGGTAGATGGAGTAACTACTTAGCATCACTGGAGTCTCGGCGTTCGGAACCCGAACTTCCGACTCGGAGCCCGAATTCTTCTCATTTGTTGGATATCTTCAACTGGATTGTTCGGGACGCCGCCGCCGTTTACGGGATGTGGTCCACATGAGTGGTATCTTGGAGATGATGATGCGCGCAATGCCCATTCACTTGAGGAGCGGGCTGCAATTTTGATCATGACAGCTGAGATCTCTGCCACAGGGCCAACCCTCAAAGTTTTTGGCTTGCCTATTAACACAAGGCTTTCCGAGCAAGCCCAGGGGAGTCGGTGTCCCTCTTTGTACAGTAATATCCTCTCCAGCTTGTGGTATTCAAATTTCCCCAACTCCAACGGCTCCTGAAACTCAAGACGCAGTTAGGTTTCAAGGTGGCGGAAATCTTATTGTGATCCAGGGGGTCATAGGATTGTTAGTGACGGTCGTATACGATGGATTGACCAGACTCTATTACATTTACTTCCATCTGTTATCGTCATTTCAGGACCAGAAAATGCTGCTTCGTTGAGGAGCCGGATTTACAAATTCACTGATGGTGGATTTCCCAAAGGGGAACTTGAGAGGAAGCCCTTAAGCTAAAACAACGCCAGTCTTACTCTTACATAGACTCCACCTCAGTCTGGCCCGTGAGCTTTCTCTTGCCATCAATCCACTTGACCTCCCAGAGAATGACATTGGTCCTTTTAGTCTCTTTGCCCGTGGTCTTGTCCTTGCTCATCCATTTACTAAGCACGGCTACCACGCCATCTGGTTGCTCTGGGTTTTCCCAATGGAGCAACACTGAAAATTCGTCTTGAATCGATGTAGTGGAACTACGGGCGTACTGGAGACCTTTCTTGAATTGATCGTAGTTGTAGACGTTGTGATTGATTCTGCGAGGTTTAGCTTAGACAGATGCACTTATCATAATATAGAGAACGGGGTAATGTACCTGACCACTAAGCTTGAATCAACTTGCTCATCAACAGCTTTGAGGGCTATTTCGTCGTTCAGTTGGATGAACAAAGTGTCATTGATTTGTGTCACCCATTGACAGAGAGACTGCTGCTGAGCTGCCATTTTATGTTGCTAAAAGTTGTCAAAATATGGATATAGTAATACTTGTGTTGCTTACCTACGGAAATGATTATCTTTCAAGTCGAGGGCTGATGAATATGATCGAGTTGCAGGGTTGAAGAATGGGCCTTATTTTATAACTATTAGCGTAGGACCCTAAATTTTCCCCTCCAGGGAGCTTGAGCTATGATGATTCTATTTCCCCGAAGTCCGCTAACATCTGCGGAATTGCGCAGTTCCGAATAACTGACTTCGGGTCTGTGGCGTCGGCCCCCAATATCCGATGACTGGCGGAGGATACGTTGCATACTCCGCAACTTTTTTAACGACGCGCAATTGGTTCAAGTCCAGCAACGGCACACCATGAGCACGTGACTTTGGTTTCATCTCGCCTAGGCTTTGCTTTGTTCGCGCCGGGCTAAAGAGGAAATACAACTTCAGTGAAGAAGATGGTTAGAGGCGTAGATTAATTCCGCGTCCTTAAAATGGTTATACTTCGGTACGATCCTAATTCGCAACCCCTTAGGCACTGGTTTTTCCAAGAATATTACGCCAGGTTAAAATCGGAAAGTTCGGTAACAGTCAAGCTTCCCGATCGTCCGACCGTGGGAACTGGGTATGGCTAAGTTAGAAAGGCACCAGGAACCCGAAAGAGGAAGGTATCAGTTATATGATTCCTGGAGATGCATTTAGCTCGTTCCAACGCTAGATTTACTACTGCGGTTTGCCAGATATTGTGTCGTACCGCTTCTGATGGCGCGGTTAATCTCAGTGCATTCTATCAATGCCGCCTGTTAGCCCCGCTACCACGGTCAAAAGGGACATATTTGTGTGGAAACCAGGTCTTGACAATTTCTAGAATAAGAGTACAAACAAAGACGAGCTGCAATATTTTCACTAAGGTCAAGCTTAAAATACATATAAGCAGCTCTACAAACGTAGCAGGATAAGCTGCTGTTGTTTCACATGCCACATGCATAGCGCAGGGCCCCTTCACTTACATGAACAGGCACGGAAAAGGTAATTAGTTAGTTCCTTGAAAGAAGTAATCACTAGGCTCTTCGACCAAGTCCCTGTATATTCTCCCCATCGCCGTCCAAGTTGTCTAAGCAACGTGTTAGTGTAAAAAGATCACTTACCACCTTCTGTTGAATACATTCCTTCATGTCGTGCAGTTCCTAATCCTTACATTCGCAATAGCCTTCCTTTGAATGCCACGCGATAGGAAACGAGACAGGTTATACATAGAGAGACCCGGGATAGAGTCGATCGCAAAATATGCGTCCTGAATTTAGTCGGACTTCATACAGAACGGTACTCTGCTTCCGCTAAGCCGTGTCTCACGCTGTAGCTATGCCCTAACCATTCCCTAGTGGCCTCTATCCCCTGTAACATAGCCATAATCAGTACACCAAGTTCCTCTAAATCCCCTGGCTTCGCCTTTGCTATTGCCTCGTCCCAATATGACACCCACGCTTCGAGCGGCTCTCTCTCGCTTTGCGATTTCCGCCAGCCAAATTCCGACTGCGAATTCCAAAGCGCCGTTTGGGCTGTGAAGCTCATTCGCAAGTCTGGTACTGTATCGTAGCCGAGTTTCAAGAAGTCATATATCCCTTTCAGCATAAAAGCTATTATCACTGTACGTCGGCTGCTCTCCTCAATTATCCAGTCCCGCCACTCTGTGGAAGTGCTCTCGGGCAGAAGCCCAGCTTTTTCCAGACCTGGTGGAGAACGCCGCACTTGATGCGTGAGTAACCTCAGGTGTGCCGCCCACATTAAGACAACTGGCTCGTCTGCTTCCGCTTGGGCCCGAAGACGAATGTCACCATCGAACAGTCTTATGATCTGGTAAAGTATTAGCGCTTGCAGCGCTTCAAGAAGATCCACCTTGGAGGCGAGGAGCATATCAGTAGTTGTAATCAGTCGTTCCCGTCTCTGCTCCAGGTTGCGAAATACTAGCGCTTGATTTTCCGTGTTTTTCAAGCAATATAGAGCGCAAGCACTGAGCGCATCTTGTAAAGCGAGAGAGCTTCTCTCCTGGAACAGGAGACGGTGAATGAACATCGTTTGCCCTTGCTCGGAAAACGTCTTCGGAACAAGTGCTAGCCTCTTTGCTGCAAACTCCACGCGAGCCTGTACAGTTGCATCTGAAATGATCCGATCGGGATTGTCTGGGTCTGGCCGAGTGACGATATCTTGGATGACAGCAGGGCCAGGAAATCCATATTGCGAGATGCTTGGCATACCGATTGGAATATTAGAAAAATTGATGAATCCCTCGTTCGTGCAGGGCGAGAGTATTGATGGCACCGATAACCGGGGACTTCGCTGCAGTTCCCAATTACTGGACTGTTGATCCACAAAAGGTTCCACAAGCTCGACATTTTCGTCAACGTTCCCCGCGGTAGTTTGCTGAAGTTGGCCTAGATAACGGCCATTGTATTCGCAGTCGGTTTTCTTTGCAACGCAGCGGTGGCATTTTGGCAAACCTTTGTCGCATCTTCGCTTGGACTGAACGCATGAAAGACAAGACTTCCGGCGTGATGGCGGCATTGTAGAGAAAACTTTCCACAAGGTGGTTAGTGTCTGCTGTAACTCCGCCACCCATACCGCAAAAAAGCGGTGTCGTCGATGGCGGAGTTACAGGCAGGGACGATGACATAAGGCTGCGGCATTTGGGTGTTTCGGTGCGGACTTTTTTGACTTTCCTACTTTCCTCCACTTTTGCGGTCGGACCTTTGCCACAGTTGTGCAACACAGCCGCATGACAAGGCAACTCGACGTTCGGAGCGGAATATCCAACTGACCTATCTCCTTACTCGGAACTGCCTCCTCTAGGGTCCCTTCTACTCTCCGTAGATCTCTTCACTGCAACGTCTATGTGTAGTAATCTTCATTTTCTATTTAAGAATGGTCCGTTGAGGACTATAGGAAGGAATGTATCCTAGTACGAATTGTTATACATATGCTGTAATGTATTGTGATTAGTTGGTGACTAGAACGAGTCATTTGCCAAGGACATACCCTGCTGCGTTAAGGGCATGGACATATGCCTCTCCTAGCCCTTCTGCGCCTATTCATTTTAGTCAATCTCAAACTTTGCTCTAGATTATATCCCCAGGAAAACTTACCGCCAGTGACTATGGCGGTCTTGTCTTTGACGCTTTTGGTGTCAAACCCCTCCTTGAAGTTGACAGAAGAGGTACTGTATAGCAGAACGTAGCCATCATGAAGGTTGCGTTTTGAGAATAAAAATGAACAAGACTTATGCAATTGTCAGTGGATTTACTCCTGGGGGATGAAATTTCTTCTTTAATATTTCGGCTATTGTTTTCTGTTTTGCTGAAAATGTGGATGAGACCCCAGGGTTACCCTAGTCAATGCAAGTGGCTTACTCTCTTAGGTTGATCTTAATTCAAAATAGAATGTTGCCGAGACGTAAGATCGCCACGGCAGATAGTGTCATTTGCAAGATCCCTAATTACCTCCCCTGAGTGCTAGTTCGTCAACACATCAGGGAGCGAATCGGATCTGTAAAATAGTACTATTTATATTTAACTGCCGATTTACTTGTCGATAGATTGGCAAAAACATGGATCAACAGGATCGGCGCCTACATTATGTCCTTCACTCAGTCAAGTCCTCCCTTTGCATTTTTCTAACACGGACTGACGCCGAGATTGAAGCATTGCTTCTCAGATTACCATCTGAGGAGACCTTTTTGCGGCCCCCGCCACAATAGAAGCTGAAATTCTCGGAGATAACGGACTTGGTATTAGGGCTCGGCATTGACCATGCTCTTTTGTCCGAGAGCAATTGTATAGGGTTTTCATCGACGACCCCTTGACAGATCATTCGTTCACCAAGTCGGAACTACCACAAAAGAGGATATGAAGAAGCGGGAAACTTTATGGCGATAACCAGAGTCCAGAGGAGAGGCTTTCACCCGGCTATCCCTCACTAATTCGTTCATGTCTTAGTCCCTACTTTTCTTACTTTTTCCAAGCAACGTTGATGGGATAATACTACGAGCATAGCATGCAATCCGGAATGTAGTCACTACATTCCATTTCAAGCTGCTCTTGACTAAGGGCGCGCATTGATACCATAAATCTCGTGAAGTAAGAATTTGTGATACTCAAATGCGGGCTAACAGTGTCGATTTTGGCAACCACAAGTTTTAGCTAATCCGTCGATATCCATCCAATGCTCCTCGGGTTGTGGACAACCGATGAGCCAATCGGCGGACTAACAGTCGCCGAAGAATGTTTTCGATAGCTCATTGAATAAATAAAGTCATAGCTAAAGTTCCTCTCTTCGATCGGATTTTTATATTCTTACCGTCCCACCCCTTCTGCAGCTTGAAATATTCCTTTCATTTCTCTGTACAAACACAATGGGCTCGACCACAGTTGTATTCAGAAATCCAGCCACTGCCACTTTGCTCGAGTTGGCCAAAAACCGTCGCACCGTCTATGGTCTCAGAAACGAAAGCCCTATCTCTGACGACGCTATTGAGAGTATTGTTAAGGATGCTGTCCTGCATGTCCCGTCCTCCTTCAATACCCAGACCTCCCGGGTTGTTCTGTTATTGAAGGAAGACCACCAGAAGGTGTGAGACATTACTATTAGTGCCATGGAGGATCTAGTTGCCGCTGGTACTCTCCCGAAAGAGATGTTCGAAACCCACACCAGGCCTAAGCTAAATGCTTTCCGGGCTGCTTATGGGACAGTATGTGCTATATGGTCTTGCTTCCCAAATATTTACACTAATCGATCAAGGTCTTCTTTTTTGTCCACTATGATGCTCTTCGGGAGATCAAGAGGAAGTTTCCTACGTATGCCGACAAATTTGATCCTTTTGCTCTTGAGTCTAATGCTATGTCTCAGTATCTGAGTATGTTTTCCTTCCCTCAAGCCTGTTTTCATCTCTTTAAATATAGCGAATACTAATTTCACTGTGTAGTCTGGACAGCCCTGTCTTCTGAAGGCTTGGGCGCCAACTTGCAACATTACAGCCCTCTGATCGACAGACAGATTCAAAAACAGTGGAACATACCTGAGTCGTGGAAGTTGGATGCTCAGTTGGTGTTTGGTACTCCAACTGTTGGACTTAATGAGAAGGCCTTCGCACCACTGGAAGACCGCTTCAAGGTATTTGACAGAAGCTCGGAGTAGCAGGGATTTTTGTTTGAGCGCCAGCACTTCTGATATTCCATAGAGTAGCTTCGCATTGAAACTTTCTTTGCAGTCATCAACCGTTACATCCCTTAGCCTGATCTGAATCAGGTTTCCTATCTCATTTTGTACAGCGGCCACCATTCCGCGTATAGTATGATTAATTCCTAGTTGAATTCGCCCGAGACTCTGATCTCCCATTGTTCACAATAAGCTTGATTGTTCCCTCAAGAATGAGTAACAACCTCTAAATCTGAAGAGATCGCACGTGGTTTGATTCGCTTGAATGGTTATTGTAACATAATACCAGGAGGCCTTGCTGATGATACGACTGTGCCCGTGGGCATAGCATGCTTCGGTGTTCCTGCCAAGGGTTTCTTTCCTATTTATCTTGTTACTCCGCCGGGAGCTCCATGGAAGTGTAGGCGGACGGAAGATTTTATTCGCAACACTGAATATTATACGTATTCCTCCATATTACGTAACGTCTCCTCCTAACACGGGATATTTGAGAGAGGATAATTTAAACCATACTACCAATCATTCTATTTGGAATTGAAACTAAACCTTACTTCTGCCCGAACTGGGTCATTATCTGTTCACATACCGGCTAGCACAATTTAATCACTTTAGTTTCTCTAAAATACTGGCAAGTTTGCTCCTCCCAAGAGGCAATAACCTCACATGTCACGAGACCTTAGATGATCTAATTCATTGAGAATCCCCCCGTAGGTCCAATTGATCTTCTCATACATGTACACCTCCTCGGCTGTTCGTTTGTCTGCAGCCTTCCGAGTGTTATCTTGAATAATGCTAGCGCGTGGCCTTCGAACACTGTCAAATTCCTTGAGCAATCTGGGAACGTCTTGCCTTGAGATGTTAGGCTGCAAGAATAGCCTAAAGCCTTCCGCATCCTCCACAGCTTGTGTTCCCCCTTGACCCTGATGAGGTGTCATCGCGTGCGCAGCGTCCCCTATAAGAACTGTCCGCCCACGGACGTATGTCGGTAAAGGGTCTTGATCACGCAATTGCCATAGTTTGATGTTCGTTGCCATTCTAAATGTAACAAGTGAGAAGACAGAACTTCAAGGGCTCAGGTGTTTATCTTACTTGAGATAATTGAGGGCCCAAGGGGGGAAATCGCCAAACACAGAAAGGAGCTCATCCTTGTCGCCAGCCGCTGTCCATGACTCCGTGGATTCATTCTTCAGAAGTTTGTCGGGAACAATACAGACAAAATTGAGGATTTGAAAATCACGGCAGGGATATAGAACAATTGATCGTTGAGTGCCATCAAATGAATATATCATGGAAAGACAGACGGGCTTATCGGCATTCAGGAAATCAGGAACCTCGCCCAGGCTTTCCTTGATAACCGCTGCTTCGAGCGTAAAGCGGAATGCAGATAAGCCGGACGGCCTTGCGGTTGAGAAAGCAGCATCTCCGACCACTTGTGATCGTACTACCGATTTAATTCCATCGGCAGCTGTCGTTCTATTATCAGCCTCGAATGTATCCATGAATAAGCAGGTGGGGTGTGATCACCTATGATAAGATCTGCAGAGACTTCCTCGCCGGACGCGAGAAGAATTTTGCCCCCCTCTGGGTCAACCTGTGTTACTGGGCAATCCCAGTAGACTTGTGCAGGTTGCCCAGGAATCCCGGAAGACTCCGAGTCCGCAGTTGCCATTCGAAGAAATTCAGCCCTCAGATCTGCTCTGTGTTGGAATAGCCAATCAGAGCCATATTGTTCCTTATAGTCGATATATTTGTCCATCTTCAGGTCCCCGTCTTTGTTGTAAATCTTGGTACCACATACCGCAAGTGACCCTGCCTTTGAGCGATCGAAGTGCAAGTCATCGAGAATTCGGACACCGTTTGGCCCAATATTGATGGCAGCGCCAACTTCTATGGGTGTTGACATACGCTCGTAAATTTTCACGACGTGTTTCTCACGAAGCACACGGGCGGCGAGAGCTCCAGCGAGGCCAGCACCCACGACGACAACAGTGAGCGGGGATTGGTCGGGCAACATATTGAAGATCTAACTCCTCCAGGATGTTCGATTCCCTTTCCATATCGCTTTGGTTTTACCAATACTTGAGTTCACTTAACAATGGCTGCTAAACCTCCACATTCCGAGTTGCGCACATATTTGTCCACTTCCCGCTCAGGATCATCTTGACACCACGAAAACCCACCCGAGTCCATGCGTCGGTTGGGTTCCAGCTCATCGGGACCCAAGAATTTTCTGACTAGTTATTCCTGGGTTCTCGTGTTAGCAAGTCATAATTTGCCTTTTGATTTTCGCAACCCAACCCATCAGAAGGGTTGACAAACAACCTCCAAAAGCGGAAATACGTCATGTAACAAGAATTGTAAATTAAGCAATTACAGTATCGAGCAGGAACATGTCGTATCCACCGTTTATCTCATGTCATTGATCCAATAAATGCCTACTGATTATGGGACCAGCGCTACCTTTTCTATAGCTATGTAGTGGTTTTTCGACTATCTTTAATGTAAATCACCCCTACATAACGTTCTGGAGTATCATCGCATGCCTTGCTCAAGTGCCCGATTTGGACCAAAAATCCCTATCCAGATTCAACATCAGGTATTATAGTCTTATCAAAATGAACAAGTCTTGAAGCAGCTCGGCAAGAGTGATAATTCCGCTCATCCATAAATCCATATGGGCCAAGCAGATGGACTCTCCTCCTCTCTCTCTTAATGTTTATCATTGAATTTGTAGGTTGCTTAAAACCTCTTAATGAGGCACCTTCTGTTTAAGTTAAGCCAAAACGATCCACGGCACCTGCATAGAGGCGTTTTGTCGCAGGGGGATTATTCAACACCTCCACCTCGGAGCTCGGATGCGAAAGGGTTCCGCAGAGGCCGAGCGAGAGTACAAACTTCGTTGTCTGAGTATTCTTGTAATAAGCTATCGGGCAGGACCTCCTAACAGCCTCGTCGAAGAACCTCTTGGCGGATCGGCTCCACCGCAAGCCCGATCTCCGACTACAGGGATTTCCAAGCTGCTGTAGTCGATCACTGGGCTAGTGGGCATTTTAAGGTGTTATCGGCATTTCAGCCGCCGTGACACCGAGGGTGAGACCCGTTTCTGGGCCGTGGTACTTGGGTGTAGAGATACCTAAATAACCTAAATCTGAGCCCCTCTGGCTATACTCGATTTGATTATCAGTTGAGAAAATTGATCTAAGGGAGGTGGCAATTATCCAAGCGGTGTGAGCCTGACAAAGTCTACCATGACCAGCACCGCTGGGTTTACAGTACGCCAAATACGAAGCGACCTTTAGGAGAAGTAGTTAGGCCCTGCTGAACGGGACATATTCTGTAATAAACGAAATGTCGCCTTCTTAGTTGCCCTAATGCAACAGAATAACCTCACGCTCCCTAAATCGATTGATCAAACAGGCTGTTTCGCTAGGAACGGGCTTCATTGAACAAACTCCGTTGCACAAGCTTCCATCTATGTCAATTGTCTTCGGGACAAGGTTCATACTGGTAACTCCGCCATGCACACCGCTTTTGCTGATGAAGGCGGCGGAGTTATGGGAGATATGATGATATAAGGCTGCGGAGTTTGGAAGATTGTTACGAATTTTATGCACTTTCTCCGCATGCGGTCAGGCCATAGCCTCACAATTGCGCACACAGTGCGAAATTCGGCGTCCGCAAGCCTGGTTTGTCATTTTCTATTCAACATTTCACGCGGTATTCAGAAATTCGAGCGGGGAATACCATCAATTTTAGTCGTCGCCTCGACGTATGCGCTTTTAAATGCACAGATTGATTGGAGCTATCACAGTCCCGCGCCCGATGCGTGAAGGCAGAAAGTAAAGGGAGGTGGAAGGATTAAGGTGGTGCTCATTTACGTATATAAGATCACCACTGTCCTTCTTGCCATGACCTTTCCTAGCATTGAAGTATCATCTCCAAGTGTCGCCTACCTTCATAATCATCTTATTACAATTTTTCCCTTCTTCACATTTTCTGTCTCGCTTCGAATTGAACATGTCTACAGCTATCTTGATCACCGGTGGAAACCGCGGTATGCACGTTTGCCCCTTTTCCATGTGCCGTCCTCATCATTTCTATAGGGCTTGGCAAAGGACTAGTAGCGACATATCTCTCTGCTCCAAACACGACGGTGATAGCGACGGTCCGAGACCCGTCCAAGTCCGAGTCTCTATCTGCTCTTCCTAAGGCTCCAGGGTCTAGTCTGATTGTTCTCAAGCTTGAGATATCGTCGGTGGACTCTGTAAATGCCGCTATAGACACGTTGAAGGCGCACGACATTGATACTCTCGATGTTGTTATTGCAAATGCTGGTATCTCCGGGCCGACCACCAGCCTGGCTGATGCACCTATCTCCGAGCTCCAAAATTACATTGACGTGAACGCATTCGGCCCTTTCAAGCTATTTAAAGCTGTGCTCCCTCTTCTACGCTCCTCTAGTTCAGGAAACAAGGCGAAATTTGTCTTGATCTCCAGCGCCGGCGGAAGTTTGACGGCCATGTACAACTTCAGTACGTATTTTTTGAGTACTAAGTCGGCGGTCTCGCCAGGATAACTGTCTCTGGCATTGATCGTTGGCTTTGTTTATTAAATTTATTTGGACAGGACTACACTGACTTCTTAACTCCGCATTAAGTGCCCATCCCCGCATATGGTGCGAGCAAGGCTCTCGCTAATTTCCTTTTCAAATGGCTGGCGCTGGATAACAAGGATGTGATAATTTGGGCACAGAATCCTGGGTCCGTACCTTTTCTTTCAAATTCATCACCTCTTGCGGGAGGATCGCTAACTTGATTCCATGAATAGAAATGTAGATACTGATATGGCTCGGGAAGGTCTCGATCTCGCGAAGAGTTTAGGGTTCGATCTGTCTTCGGTGTGCTTTACCCCTCCTGAAGAAAGTGCGCGCGCAATAAAGAGTCTGGTATGTGTGATCGGCTGAAAACGCAGCTTTGGTTGTGAACGAGCAACAACTGACCGGGAAACCTAACAGATTGATGGCGCGACGGTGAAAATCAGCGGGAAGTTCCTCGACCATGATGGCTCTGAGTTGGCGTGGTAGATGATGAACAATTAATATCGCGTCAAAATTCACGAAGAAGTCTGTGTACCTAGCCCTCCCGGAAATCTAAGTTTTAAATTGTCATCGTTTTGACAATCATGGAAAGAAATACACCGTACTGTAACATGAAGTTTCTAGTCAGTCTCATAATTCTGACAGTAAACATAGTCAAGGAAAGAAGAGAAATTTTGAAGATACGTAGGCTAACCCTAACGACCTTTTCTTCGGTTCTTAATTACAAGCTCTGTGGAGATTAAACCCGTCTGTTAAACCCGCTTTTTGGTCTGGACGACAACCTGTCGACTGGTTAGAGGAAGGGAGATGCGCATGCGAGCCATTAAGGTTGACCATACTTGCAATACACTATAATTGTGTTGTGCTTTGATGTAATCTACGATTAGTTAAAGAGTATCGCCATAAATGAGAGCGTACTGAATAAGGACCCGTTGACCTGATAAAATGAAGCATATGTATTAGAGGAAGAACAGTAGACTCAAATATAAGACAAGACTGCAACTTGCGGCTTATAAAGCACAATTCCTCAAGGATACTTAACATAACCGGAACGCGAGAGGCTTTCCCCAGTGAATCTTCCAGATGTTAACCGTTTCTGCGAGCACGAACTCCATGCTGACAACATACTTCTAGCGGGAACGAGCTATATGGATACAGGGCCGCTCGAAATCAGTTTCACCATAGTTTTGCTCTATCTATTTCTTTCAACGGTATACTATGCCAGATTTGTCCATTAAGCGGCTCTGAGCTGCCATTCTATTGGTCACTTCCATTAGTCTAGACCTAGAGACACCAGGTGGGCCTTGCCAAGACCGTTTAGAAATTGATGAAGAATAAATGGTGAAACTGATTTCGAGCGGACCTGTATTGAACGCGGGGACGAACTGTAACGCCAAAGGGTAGTTCTGACCTTTCGACTCTCAGCGATTCGAAGTCATCTGTACTGTACGCGAGTTGAGTGTGAAATTTTGGAAATTTTGACAATTATCTGTGCCGAGCGACGCGGGAAAGAATAATGGCGGGACGGGCCGAGACGCGAACCCCTGAGCCGCCCGACCGCGACGAACACGAAGATTCACCTCCACGATTGGCGAGGCCGAGACGCACCACAAGACCACCGAATAACTACGCTCAAGTGCAAGAGATTCCTGCGTTTGACATGGCTTCGTTCAATCCTTTCCAGAATTCGCTCAAATCATCGGGTACTCGAAAACGGAGTGCGTCTTCAGCTCCTCGTTCATTCACATTAGTGCGGCAAAAGACTGCTGACGATGAAAGACTCCTTTCTCTTATCCGCCAGCGTCTTGACTTCTTACAGAGGGAGTTTGACTTACGAACACAAGCCTCCAATATCTTTCCTCCGAAATTTCTCCGTCCTACATACGGTCATCTATTGCCCGTTATGAGAGTCGTATGGCTGCAGTCAGTCAGGAAATAACCTGTTGCTCATGTGGCAGGTTTATTTCTCTCGGTGATGTATGCCAGGTTTCCAATAATGACCCCCCTCTGCAACCTTTGCAAGGATATCTTTGACACCTGTGGATGGAGCGATGGCTTCTGGAATGCATGTTCCGCCTGTTATTCTGCTCTTTTTCGTCGTTCAATTCCCAAATTCTCCTCTCTCAACAAAACCAATATGACCCTATGTCAGCACTACCTTGCTATTCTCAGCGATCTAACACTGCCCGAGGAGTATCTTACTGCTAAATCCCACCCTGTTGGAGTAGTGCTGAAACTGCGACCCGGTGGCACATCTTTCTCCGTCAACTACCGTGCTTTACGGGGCCATTTTATTGTTGTTCCCCAGGATCCGGGTCCACTTCTTCAGATATTACCAAGTCCTGAACGACGGTTCACCGAGTTGATCATGGTTTTCTGGTTGCTTCATTGTATCAAACATTTCCATGGGAGTGCAGTTTTGCCCCTTTTGTTTTGCAAGAGAACCCTCATAATTTCAGATCTGTAGGATCCAGGATTCCCCGCTGCTGCCTTGACCACATCTTCAGTGACTGGGAGGTTTTTCCTCTGTATTGGAAGAGGCGCTGCATATTTACAGGTCCAATGGGTCCAGTATTCACCGCTGCTGCCTTGACCACATCTTCAGACACTGGGAGACTCTCTTGGTGTCGGAAGAGGACCTCCATAATTTTGTGTCCACCAAGCCCAGGATTCCCCGCTGCTTCTTTAACCACTTCTTCAGAGACTGGGAGCCTTTCTCGTCGGTGTCGGAAGAGGATCTCCATAATTCGGTATCCTTCAAATCCAGGATTCCGCGCTGCTTCTTTAACCACTTCTTCAGAGATTAGAAGCCTTTCTTTTCGCCATTGGAAGAGGATCTCCATTATTTCGTGTCCATATTTTCCAGTATTCCCTGCTGCTATTTTGACCACATCTTCGGAGACTGGGAGCCTTTCTCGTCGGTGTCGGAAGAGGAGCTCCATAATTTCACCTCCATCAAAGCCAGTATTTCCTGCCGCAGCCTTGACCACATCCTCAGAGACTGGGAGGCTATCTTCTCGGTATCGGAAGAGAAGCTCCATAATTTCAAGACCATAAAGTCCACTATTACCTGCTGCTGACTTGGCCACATCCTCAGAGACTGGGAGGCTTTTCCCTAGCTGTTCCAAGAGTAGCGCCATGATAATGTATCCATAAAGACCCTTATTCATGGCTACGCCTTTGACGAATTCTTCTGAGATCATGCCTTTTTCTTGATTGCGCAAGGGGCTCCACAAGACGTCAGCTGCAGCGTATTTACCATCTTTCGCCGGGTCCGTCGCCAATCTTTGAACAGCTGCACATTTTGCTCCCCACCGATGGAGCAGCGTTTCTAACAGGTTGCTTTCGGACTTTCGTATCTTCAATATGCTCGTGACAATATCGACCATTACCGAGGCTACAAGCGTCAATCGCTTGTCAACCTCCGAATCTTCTTGATAGTCATGGGGAACGAGATCAATAAGTTTTAGTGCAAACCCCGACTGACCCTTCTCTTTCGCTCCATTCTGGGGGATTTTCAGCGTTAGGAGTACATCACAGAGGTCATCTGTAGAGAGCCTTTCTCGAGGCATCTCATTCGAAGGCTCTCCGTGTCGTCTCTGCTGAGGTGTCACCATAGACGCGATTATTGAGAAATGGTCTTTGCACATTCTGACGATGCTTGGCTTTGAAGCCCCTTGCATAAGACAGACAACATCACCATCCTGTATTGGCTCCCCGGTAGCTCGGAGTATCCAGTCGGTTTCCCATTCATCCTGATAATTTCGTGACTCGGCAGTCTCATTAAAGACGATACTAACTTTTTGCTGGCCATATTGAGAAACATTCTGTTCGATGGAGCCGATGTGACCTAGTATCCATCCTTTGCCTCTGACAACAGCCGTTTCATTGTCAAACCATGTTTTAACAGAGCATTCAGGGAATACGATTTGAGCAAAGCAATAACTCTTTATTCAAGATATTTATTTCCTGAGCAGCTACGGGAAATGCTGAATCAGCAGAGGCCAAAGCACTTGGTTTGTGAGTCTAACCTTTGCTTACCCTTTCACTGACATCCCTAAGCTCTGCTACAGTGATTTCGATTGATTTAAGTTCTTCGGCAAGGTTATTCTCATCTAGTCCCGGTTCAGGGAATTGCCATGGCCTTCCAGTAAGCAAAAGCTTGCGATCGTCTTCAGGAAGCTGAACCACAATATCTCTAATTATTAGAAGAGTGTCAAGTAGATTCACTTCAGGATATTCCACATAGCGAACAAGCCGTGCCCAAGTTAGTGGACGTGACGACGCAGAGGTTTGTGGTTCTGGGGTCGAGAATAACCTTTCTAGTTGTGCACATAATTGCGGAGTGCAGAGCGTCGCGCCTCGATTGCAAGTGATACGACCGTGGTCCCTTATTACCTCTTTATATCTTTCCAGTTCAATGAGCAGGTCGGATAAGACCAACTTGTTCGAGACGAGAGGCCGTAGGTTCTCTGGTAGTTTGGGTCTTTCAAAATCGACTACCCGCCATGCATCTGCCCACCCGGTCCTTGCCATCGATTCTCGACTCTCGATGGACATTCTTCTATCGTCGCCTGGCATGTAGAATGACTGATTATGAAAAGACTTGAAGCCATCGTTCTATTAAAGAAAAAAATGGCACCTTCTACGGGAATTTGCCAACGAAACTTCATTCTTTTTCCTCTCGTGAGCATTGAGACCCGGAAGCAATCGAGACCCACTCGGTAGTATACTGCTGCTCTCGTTTTCTGGGGTTTTTATGTCGCCGTCCGACCAGTTTAGTTGAACTGGTGTGAATAGTCAGCGGGCGTGGCAATCCTGGCGACATCCATTTCTCAAGCGTTGTGGGGCTGGTCGTGTAACTAATCCATAAAACGCCGTGCAATCAGCTGGATCACAGCTCCTCAGATTCACTACTACGGGTCTGCACGGCCATTCATCGTCCGTCTGTCCGCTCGGGTGCCTAGATCACTACGCCCCACACAAAGTTGAACACTCGCCGGTGGCGATATTGGACGTCCACTTCTCGAAACGCGCCAAAAATACTGCTCAAAGTTCAGATATAAGTACTGGCGCATTTGTCGTACTCAAGACATAACATGGATTTCTGCACAAATATGCTCAAACACAAGCAAGACCTCCCTTTTGGTTTTTTGATGATCGGCTTGTTGCTTGCACATCGTCCCATGTCCTCAGCATTGCTGGCCTGACAGATAGATCCTGCTGAATGGCAAACAATGCACACATCTCAAACCTGGGAGTAAAAGTAGCAAAATAAATTAAATTAAAATAGAAATAAAATCAAAAATGATTCTCTGACTCCGTCCAGTCTTTAGTAAGGTATCTTTGATCCCATTACCACGCAGCCGAAGTAAACATACCACAACACTCTAGGGTTTAGGAGGGTTGGAATTCCACCTTGCAAAATTTGACTCCCTGGCCGAGATACTTCTTCACGATTACCGTCAAATGATCCCGCAGTTCATCCTTTGCCGAAACTGGGAGCGTAAGTATAAGATATCGCATGGAATAGCGGACCAACTCACACAGTACTAGTAATTTACCCCTTTTCTCTTGAGTGTTGGAAACTCGGTCGATAAGATCGCCAGAAGCTTCAGTCGATATGATACTGTCGTAATCTGGAAACCCATTGTTGGTAGTTGCCCGGTGATGCTCTCCAAAAATCAGCTTTTGATTTATACTCCAGATAGAACGACATTTCGAGAATCTGTGCCCCGTTAGCCACAAGCCAGTCAAGCCCGCAGAGAGTTGACATACATAGCCGTTATCAAGGACATCGTCATCCAGGAGACTGTTCAACAACGGTTCGGCGGCAACCGCAATATCTGGGTACCTTAGTATCAAATACTTTAAATTACCCCGTTCACTTACCCATCGTCTGCACCTGCCACACCAAGTGCACGCGGCGAAGCCGTACAGTGGTCGTGTTGTAGCTATAGAGGAGTTGCTTGATGTATGGAACAACACCAGCAATGCCAAAGCCACTAGCAACTGCTAGTACGCTCTCGTACTCACCTACTGGTTCACTTCTGCCGTACGGACCGCTTACAAAGGCTGTAAATGACGCCGTTCCCTCCAGAGCAGCGCGCGCTCGTAGCTTTTCAGTTAGACCATGACGGGTCTCCACAAACAGTTCCAAAATATCTTGTTTTTCAGCTGACCAGGACATTACCATGAACGGATGGGAATGAAGCCACGACGAGAAACTGACGGAGGATATCCAGAGGTTTATATACTGGCCAGTCTTCACGTGCATTGGCCTTGGAAGCGCCACACGTATCTTCAATGGCGTACCCTCAGCCGGTTCTTCTGGGTCTTCCGCAGATTGCTCAGTATTTTTGGTTACGATTTTCTTCTTCTTATTCTTGCACATGATCGATGCATAGGGATAGGTCCGAGACGGAAGGATACCGTTTCGATAAAGGAAAAGTAGGACATGCAGGAGAGTTGACAGTAGCAGTATGACAAGTGGTATGTAAAGGTAGATTCAAGGGTATATCAACCCAGAGAGAAGGTGTCGCCAGGTCATATAGATGCACACGGCAGCGAGGGCTTGGTGTGTACGGAGAAACAGCCAAAACGAAAGACGGCGGAATAATGGAAGCGAAAACAGTATTAAAGCCATTAGTGACCCAACAGCCTGCAGCAGATCAGTTAAGGAGTTCCCGGCGGTTGAGTCTTTTATCATACGATAACAGCGAGAATATTGTCTTGTTCGTGGAGCGAGAACTTCTATTGATCTAGCACGGCTATGACAATGTGTAAGGCAAGAAGAGCGGATGTCATCCATACTGCTGCGCCGTGGGCGCAGCGGCAAGTATAAAGCGAGAGTCCAAGAACATCAGCGAAGAGGTTAAGACGCATGAAGAGATAGAGAAGTACCATATTGAGAAGCGACAAGGTCCCAGCTTGCCGGCTAATCTCGCTGCTTGATGAAGCAGGAAAAGTCGCGAGAAAAATATTGACAACTATATACGCAAGAGAAAACAAGACGCCCAGCCGAGTCCAAGGTCCTATAAGACGATGACGATCTAAAAAATATGGAAAGGTAAGGTGCTTCGCAACCAACCTGGAGAGAGCTTCTGCTAAGGGTCTGAACGATGGAGCAATTCGTACCAGAACTAGAAAAAAGAAAATACAGCCTGCGACAATGGAGTATAAGGTCATAAACTCCATTTTACTTAGATGAGAGTAATGAAGATGCAGCAAGCCAAAGGATCTTCTAGGGACTTGGTCGCCTTTAAGTAGTAGGAAACTGGTGCCTGTCCTTGATAGTCCCCGGTGATTCGATATCACATACGTTTCAAAGTCGGTGAGAATGAATAGGTACTCGTCCATTGGAACAAGACGCCGACAAATTCTATCGGGAGTCCGCAGGAGCCACAAAATTGATGGACACGGTCAAGAACTAAGGCTGCAACGCAGCCAGCATGACCGTGCATGTCAGGCTGATCTAAGAGAACAACACTTGATTCAGATCCACATCACACCCTAAAGAACTAGTCTCCTGAATACAAGTCGACTAAAACTGTACACGAGTTGGTGAACTCAACAATATTGAACATAACAGCAGGCCGGCTACACTCGGTATGAATAAAAGGTCTTTGTCGCAATCAGGGCCAAGCGAGCCAGCCCGACCAGCTCGCCCGGTCAATGCTGTTTGGCCACAAATGGGTGCTGAATTACTGTAAGCCAGGCTGGTGGCTTCTATAATGCAGGGTATTCACTTTCATTAAAGTCTCTATAGAGCGCGCTGAGGATGTCGCCTCCAGAAATCCAAAGACTTCTGAATAAGAGGGCCAGTTTTCTATATCATTAACCCCAATTACTCCATCATTTATTTTATAGCTCTGCATAAGCTGCATCATGATAACAGTTAAGAAATTAATCAGTGAAGCTTAAGACTGTTCTGGGGAATGCTGAATGCAGTGCTTCAATGCAGCTGTAGACTGCTCAGTATAACAAGTCTGGAATCAAAGATAAACAATATATCAATCTTAACCATTGCATCTGAGTTCAAGAGGATATCTGAGGGGTTCAAACACGTACGAACAAATCCAGCCTCGACCAGGTAGTACAAACCATTGAGGATCTCCAAGCTGTCAACAGAATCATTTCTTACTTGCCGTGTATATATCTTACCTAAAACATGACCGAAGTTATCTATTGTTAATCTAGGTGGAGACTAACAAGGTGTTCGAGCGTGAGAGGAAGATTATTAACTAAAACAGAAAGTTTGTTCCCCCCTTGTAGCAATCTTTAGCAGAAAAGATGTTTTATGTCAAGTTACTTGAAAAACCTGGAGCATCTTATTGACTTGCTCTAAGGAATATACCCGAATTGCTTCTAGCTGAAAGAGACGGGTTTTGTGCACCGCGATAATCACTATACCCGCAAGCTTGCAGCGGAAGACTGGCTTGAACGTATTCCAGGCAGACTCATTTTCTCGAACAATAAGCGGCGGAGACGTTGAACTACCCGCGTCTAAGGCCTGAAGACGCCCAGGTGATTTAAACAGCCCCTGGATGACCTTTCCAGAACCAATGTGGGTCTCACGACTCTAGATTGCACCTGTTTAACATCTATGATGCAACTGCAACATCTGGCTTGACTGATGGGAGTGTGATCCTGGCGAGTGTGCGGAGGTGAATTGAGCCAGGTCACGGGAAAGGTGGGAGTCGCTGTCATGGAGGTGTTTGTTCGAACTCACTATTGCCCTGGACGTTGGTTTCTCTGGTTAAGTGACTGGATATGAGATCGCAGCTGACTAGGGGTGAATGGTCGTTCTTATAGAGCTGTGTACTTGTCAGTGGAGTTGCTTCAATCAGGGATTAAAGTATACTTGTTCTACGTGCTTCTATATTTGGCAATAGAGAATAGTTGTCCGATATCAGATTACTTACCCAGCCATATGGGATCACGCTCTGAATAGCGAGGCTTTTATTATATAATTCACATCAATCCCTTTACTGGACATAGAACTTTTCTATGTATGTGTAGCAGCCGTTATAGATAGAAGTTGATTGACAGAAACTGAACTCCAGCTTACTTGGAAGTGCAGTTTAAAGTACAAGAGTACCGCGAAAGTTTACATCAACCAGATAGTTGCCCATCCATCTATATCTAGAGAATTGGGCCCGAAGAATGTCGACAGGTTGTGTAAAATTTTCAGCCGTGACCGTTGTCGACAACTATATATTTATAACCATGTCACTGCCGTCGTCTCCAGACAATATCTTAAAATAGCGCTCGCGTCTGCAGGGGAGAGTACAATCACTCTGATGACGAATCCGCCTGATAGATACCCCCTGCTTGAATTTTCTGTTGGTCAGGTGCAGTGTCTTCACGGTCAGCACCGGTTGAAGACTGCGGAAGAACTGCTACCGCCAAGTGATCAATAGTGGACGGTTGATCTTGATAGTGGGCAGGACTCAGACCCTCTGCCCAGCACTGCCCTATTCTACTCCTATCGTCGTATTTTTTTGAGCATACTTGTTCTGACCTTCGTCCTACTTTTATAATAGATATTAGTTCAAACTTGCAAGCTGCACTTGTAGATAAATACTTAAATAAAAAGATTTCAAGTGACGGTGAGGTCTACCTCAAAGTTCGTCAATATCAACAGGAGGGGAGCGCACGGTTCGAAGAACGATGGATGGCCCGCCTGTCTGTTAATAAAGCCAAACGTTTCCGGCAGCTTAATTCACACGTCGACGTACGCGCTGCCTTTGACTGGTTACGGATCACTCCCAGTGCCTCTGTCAAGGATGCGAAGGTCGCTAAAGGTCTAGTTATAAGTGGGCAGGTCTTTTCAGATTTCACGTCGTCTGAACGCAAAGCTATATAGAAGAGGCTAAAATACAGGAAGAATATTATCCCATCTCTTTATACCTTTTTTCAAGATATGTGGTGTCTTGAGGCATGCGTAAACTGTATAAAACATCTGGTTAATCTATGCCAGTGTTACTCTTTGGTCAAGAGCACCTTTCTGGATGTATTTAAACTGGAACTGAATAAATGACTACTGTCTGATCCAAATATCTGAGATATATTTCCAGTATTAGAATAGCTTTCAAACCAACCGAGCAGAGCTTGGATACCGGCAACTCTGGCTATACACAATGTATCACTATCCACATATTCCCCGAGAGCAAAGTAGTGATGATCTTGTGGCAAAACCAGGCTATAAAAAGATGGATAAAATAATTCTGCATAGTATGGCTGTCCTTACCTTACGCTTTAGATTTGACTCGCTGAATATACAGAATCTGATCCAGTAGTTGCCGGACCGATAGATGGCGCGCGATATACTTCTTAAAGCTCGAAAACCGGACCGTTACCAATACCCGGAAGATATGTTTGAGTCACTTGTAACTCGAATCTATAACTGCTTTTTAGAGATAGTTTCTCTTGACCACTTAACTTCTCCTGAACTGACAATGGCCAGAGAGGTAAAACTTGAGCAGTATAGACTCCTCCACAGAAACGCTCAGAGACAGGATTCAGGATTACTATTTCTTGATAAACTGCATGCCAGCAATATACTGATCAATACAAAAGTCACTATATTTTTTGTGAGATGATGTTTCTACATTGCCTTCTTTAGCCAGCTGCCGGGGGCTCTACCGCTGAGCCCAGCCCGGACCGGTTCTCTCCCTTCGGACGGCTCCCTGCCTCACTCGCCAATTTTAGTCCCAGATGATAGATTACTTGTACTGGCGTCCTCGGTGGTTTCACCAATCCAGAGAGGCCGTGACGGCCGGGTTAATAGTCAGAGTCGTCGCGATGTCGCACGGCAAGAACGACGGCGGATGCAGGAGGCAAAGGAACATAGACGACGAGAGAGGCGAAGGCGACGGGAGTTACGCCGATCTCGTCCCCAACATGGTCATTCTTCGACAATCTGTAATATCAACGACCATGACATGGAAGAGATACCCAGACCGCCTGTTGTCTATCTAGAGAGGCCCGAGTGCATTGAAGAGAAACAAACCAGCATAAAAGTAAACAGCCCAATTATTTCTAGCAGTACCAACCAGAATAATTGTAAAGACATAGAAGAATATAACAGCTTTAATAGTGATGTAGAGCGTGCTTCGACAGTAACCTATGTTGAGTTTGGTGAGGAATCGGAAGCGGTTCCTGGCTGGACAGGTCGGTCCTTTACTGGCACGGTTAAAAGAACATCTCTCGAGTAGACTCTAGCTCAGCCAGCAGCTGACGCTCCAGGGGATTTGGAGATAAGTCTGCAGCATAAACTTGACCAATTACAGCAAGATACAGAGAAAAGAGTGAAAGACGCTGAGCAGGGAAATCAGGAGGTGGAAAGCCCCACTACAGAACATGCCATATCCGTAAGACAAAGCATAACGGGGGTTGAAGACGCGCTAGAAGAGGGCACAGTGCATTTAGCCACCGCGCGTTTGAACAATCGAGCAGAGGCTCGTCAAGAGTTATCGCAGGAGATGCTGGTCGAAAAGGCTGAGTGCCAGGACGTAGATAGTATTTCCTCCACAGACAGATCAGATATACCACCACAGGCCCCGAATAAGAAGGCAATGTCAAACAAAGTCAAACGTTACGGAGGGATTGAAAAGTGGGCGCCGCATGATACAACAAAAGACAGCAATCGTAGGGCAGATCGAGGCCAGCGGGTCACACGAGTCGACTTCACAGAGTTAGAGCTGAACTTAAATCAATTGTCTGCTTTGAATATATAGCAATCATCAATTAAAGATCATACAGATGACGAGCTCATCGGCCAGAGGGCAGGCTCGCCGACACTGAAGGTTTAGACCGCAGTGAAGACCTACCAGGAGCACCCAGTGAACACACTGTCCCTAATATTGTGATCCATCCAATAGCTGAGGAAGCGGGCACACCTGCTGCACCCTTCGAGTCTGAGGTTGTGAAATCACCGCAAAAATCCTCCGATGAAGATAGAGGCCCGGCGGCAGCGGACTGGGTCATGGTGGAGGCCACAAGCCAACTGGTAAAGGCGTCGAGCTTGAAGTCAGCCCAAATCAAAGGCAAAGGTCAAAAGGTAGACCCAAAATGGGTGCCCTATGTCCATACCAGAGAAGAGAATCCAGGACGAGCAGGGAGGACAGGACGGAGACCACAGGGCCGCCGGCATACAAGACCGGTTACACAGATCACCTTCAGCGGCATGGAACTAGCTCCGTCACAGCAGCCACCAGAAACCAAGGCGAGCACAGAGAGCGGATTGCTGCATCCGGAAGCGACATTTCCGGGTCTCTCACACACCTCTAATGACCTAGATGGACCGGCCGTCGTCCAGGAACAATTGGCTTCCGAAGGGTTACAGGGTCAGGTAGCCCCCGTTCCGCATCAGGATGGACAGGATCCCCGAGCCGAGAAAGTGGTGACTCGGATTAACTTCGAGGACTGGCCCAGACCTATTGTCCAGGAAGAGCACGAAACCAGCTCAATGCCAGCGCCGGAGCCCCCAACCACCACGGGGCCAAGAGCAGAGACTGCGTCTCCTGGTGACCAGCCTACAACTGTGCTGGCGGGTTCGAGTCCAGCTGTGACGCCTCGAATCGCCAGAAGAATTCTCAAGCCTCGCATCGTCGTCCGACCCGCCCGGGGGGTCCGCAGAACGCCATCGAAACCCAATCCCAATTTACAAGCGGTCACAATCAACTTCCGAGCCCAGGAGGGCGATAGGCGATGGAAGACAGTGCATGAACTCCAGGTTAACCCATCGGATCCGTCCGAGGTGGAACGGGTAGCGCGAAAGGATGCGAGGGACAGAAATGCCACGTTTTATGACAAGAACCTGCGCCAGCTAACCCCCGCGCAATGTTTCAAGGCTGCGATTGAGGACGAAACCAGTACGATTTTCATGAAATTCGAAGGGGAGCTCGTGATGGATGAAGAAACAATGGTGTCAATTGCACGGGATATTGAACTTTGATGGTAGAGGAATTAGAGTGATTTAGAGAGTTGTCCTCGGTTCTAAGTCCATAGTGGTCCATAAGCTTCAGATCAGTAGCCCACGTAGACAGCACACCGTTCAGGACACCAGTTGGCTGCCCGCAGGCCCAGCGGGCTCGCGGTCCGCGGCCCATGGTCCGGACAGGATTGCGGACGATTGTTCTAGGGATAGGGATAAAAGTCATTGGATGTCCATCCCTGGGTAAGGAGCTTTGGCCCGAAAGCTGCTGCTTGTGGGCACTGGCTTGTGACCGTCTGCTTGTTCCTTTGCTGGATTTTAGTCTTGCGATCACGGTCAATATTGGATCATTTATATTATGGGCTTACAGTCTCGGTCTTTATGTCACATATAGTTTTGTAGCCAACAATCTTGCGCTCGTCTTACCCTCTAGTTCTAAACATGATTCGATCCTGAGTATTGAAAACCCCACGTAGTTATGTTCAAGACATTGGCATATCTGATGTCTACCCCCGTAGTCTTGCACTCTAGCCCTTCTGACCCTTGAGGTTTTCAGGACCCCAGCCTATGCCCGTTCTTGACTGAGAACCACAGATGGACATCTGGAGGAGGCTTCAGACGTTACCGATTCGTGTGCCTGGTGACGTCCGTCCCGGCTGGGCTTAGGATCCAGCCCGTACATCCTCAGGATACTAGTTTAAGACGGTTGAGACGCCAATGTCTACAATCATCGCAGGTACCAGCCACTCCATTTGGAGCTTGGCAATAATTAGCTGCTTGTCAGTCACCAGGATGTTGAAGACCATCGGAGACACTGGGATAGATATGGATTCACTGCTCTTCATCAAGCCGCGTACGACGGATGTCTTTCGATAGTAAACATACTACAGGCGCAGCCAGATATTGATATGTAACAGGAAAATAAGAACAGCCATTACTTCATCGTTAAGCGACTTCTAGCAAAGAGCAGTCTAGAGGCCAATGAGATCGTTGAAGCCAATCACATCTTCAATACGTCGTTGATCGCGGGAACCGGTTCGTTCGGTAGTTGCTCCTGGTCGTGCATGCTCTCGAACAAAATGCTACGAATAAAGATCAGTTGACGCCGCTTAACTGCACGGTACCGACCGGTGACAGGTAGATGGTGGAACTAATACGTACATGGGAGGACGTATAGATCAACGCTGGCGGTCGTAAACTGCACTTACCACCCTTCATGGCAGCGGAAGAACGGCATATCGTTTACTATGTCTGATCCAAATTTTATCTTCTTTACATGATACGAGAGATAGCGATGGATTGAATAAGGGCATTTATTGTGGAGCAGAATCGATTATTTCTTTGTACGGAGTAAAAACTCGACAGTAACATGACATGTGTGATCATTTGGCCATATGCTGCACAGGACATGATGTAAATAATCGGGTAAATGAATATGGATATGACTTAGTCCTTGAATGAATCGCAACTGTAATGGTACGGAAGTTGCTGTGGCCCCCAAGCTCGCCGTTACCTTCCGTACAAGTCCCAGTCCGCTCTCTTCCTCTTTGCTCGTTGTCCTTCAATCTCGGCGTCAGATTCTGAACCAGCATCCTCTATCCCACGCTTTTTCAATCGTAGGTGCCTTGCTATCTGCTCTCCCAGATCAAGAATACCCTCAGTTGTCTTATAGTCGCTGTTTGATCTATCTGGTTCTCTGCGGGCAAGTAAAGCATATAGACTCTCAAGTAAAGTGGTTTGTTTGTCGATATTTATTGCAAGCTTCGAATAGTTGTCATGTTGTTTCTGGAGGGATTCGACCTCCTCAGTTAACCATGGTATCTGCTCTTGGAACTAAATTATAAAATCTTCTGGTGTGGCGCTGCCGCTTCTAATCTGCTCTAGCTAAAGAGAATATTTCTGACGAAGTACGCTGAGCGATTGACTGTTCTTCGTTTTATCAGGAATGAAAGAGCTTATGTTCTCCATCACTACTGCTGAAGTTGATCTGGTGTTGTAGAGGAATAGGCTTCCTTTATTTATACTTCTCCAACCATATTAAGATCCCAAGGGTGAGTCGTGGAAGGACACGATGCCACTACCTTCCTTGCCGATGACCCATCATTTCTAACTGCCCGCTGTACATTCATCGGCAAATAGTTCTGAGAACTCAGGGTGGCCAAGCTTCTACCACCATATACTATCGGCAACCACTTTATATAGGGAGACATGCCAAAGGGGTTCGTGGGCCTGCCCAAATGTACCAGTCCGCGGAGAGAGGCGAAAATCCTTCACACAAGGCCTTTTTCGTCGCTGGTAAGTCCCTTCTCGGGATGTGCGCTATCGTATAATGATATGTCATAGCCATTCTCGAGACCGGCTTATGCCACAAGTTTAGGATATCTCCAGCCCAGCCGCAGATTTGGTGAACCCGTCCTTAAGAGAGGACAAATGTATTGTTCCTTTGTTCCTCCCGTAGACTTGCTTCCAAACCCATCGTGCCTGCTGAGCTTTTTCCTTTCTGTCTGGAATCCTTCCTTTTTTCCTTTTTCCGGATTCTCCAGGCAGCTTGGAAAAGGGTCTACTTCCGCTGATTCCATTGCCTGCTGCCCTTGATATAAAAGCTATCAGCGCTGCTTCTTATCAGCGCTGCTTCTCATACAGCTTACAGAATCGCCTATTGACTGGCACGTAGTCACATCGCTTTTTTCCCTTCTCATTTGCACTATTGGTGCAAATATCCTGTTTTTGAATAACCTGCCACGAGAAATCTGGCTCTCTATTAGGGATCTTGCCCTTCCATCAGCTTCTGCAAATGAACTTGATATAGCTCCAGCATTATGGAATAGCATTTTTAAAAGCGACCGCTGGCTCAACGTAGCAAGGGCAGAATTCAAATGTAGCCCGGTTCTTATCGGCTGTGATCTGAGTGCCTTTCGACCTCACAGGGCTTCAAAACGACTTTACCTTGCCCTTATTGCAAATGACTATTTTGGGGATTTTCAGTTTCGCAAGGATGAGCTTTTGGAGTCTTTTCAAGATGGCGCCAAGTATGACGACGACAACTATGTATGAGGTGCACTTTCCGTCAGGGATTGTGGTTAATATCTACGAAGTCATCACTGGATTTGAGACTGCTGAACTACCACTAGAAAGATTATTCTCTCGCGAAAAATCAGGTGTACACACCGAGTATTGCTTCTATAACAAAATGGTTATAGGATCACTTGGGCCTGCGGACATTATCGGACTTCGTGGGCCGGCTCACAAGTGGCGGGGTTTTAAATATGGTGGTGCTGTCAGAGTTCCATATGACGGCAAGGTTAAGCAATATTTCATACAGGCGAAAGGAAAGAGAGAACTATGGGTGGCGAAACGGGACGATAAGTCGAAGCTGGTTTCATCTTTCTCGAAAGAGCCTAGGAACGAGCCGGGATTTTTGTATTAAAAATATACAAGCAAGATTTTATGGTAGAAATCATGAGAAGAAATAAAACCAAGCAGTGGCACCCGCCAACCGTCCCGTCGTGGTGTGCTTCGTGCAGTGAAATCGCTGGGTAGATTCATTCAAACTCTGTACATGTAGATGCTGTTTTCTAGGACGCCATACGCTCAACACGAAGCTGCAGCTCCTTGACCAAATCTATCCCAACCTTGGTAGACTCATCCAGGTTCTCATCCGGTAACCCAAGCAGGTCATTCTGTGCCTTCTCTGAGAGGTCATTGGAATTATCCGGATAAAACGCCCTTGCATACAGCATCTTGCTAAAGCCAGCCATGTTACCCACTTTAACTTGCGCCAGGCCATCCTCGTATCGCTTCTTGGTGTCCTCATGAGTTATCGTCCAGTCAGCATCGGTGGTACCAGTGACGCGCTTGACGCTCTTAAACATGTCGTTTTGGCTCACTACAAAGCTCTTAATGTACACGCCCTTGTTGAGGAACGTCGACAGAGTAAGGCTCTTATCGTTTTCGTCCTCAGGCAGCTCGTTCAGGCTCAGTACCTTGGCCACAGCGCGCCCAACCTGTGATAACGTTGAAGTAGAGATCTTGGTGTTGCCATCGTCGTAGATTGTCAGGGAACGCTTGTCAAAGTCGAACCCAAAGCGCGCATCTCCGCCCGCCAAGCTGTAATCGTACCAAAACCCACAGCACACTGTGATCCACTGCATGCCGAGCTCCTCAATCTCGCCCCTGTTGGCCATGGCCACGGGCCCTAGCAGTGTGTCCTCGCCAAGTTTAATGTTGTCAATGTCGGCGCCGTACCCGTTAGGCATAATGTAGGGAACACCAGATTTGGCGGCCGCCTGGACGAGCTTGCTGTGGGTGTCCCGAGGAGCAGTAGGGGCCATGGTTATGATAAAAAATTGCTGGCCCTTGAGGGCGGCAATAATGGTAGCCTCGTCATCATAGTCGACTGGGGCAACTATGACGCCCTTGGGCATTTTGCTACCGCTGTCTTTGCGGGAAAGGGCCGTGACTCTGTGTCTTCCAGTCTTTAAAAGGGCGTTGGCAATGTGTGATCCAATTGTGCCTCCAGCCTAAGTGTATTTGTTAGTGTTGCTGCATACATGATGGTGGCTGATGGGTTTGCTTACGCCGACAATGGCGACTCTTTCAATGGCGTTTTTGAAGCCGACGGACTGGTTTTTGGCGTACTTGGGCATTATGGTTCGTTTGTTTATTGGGAATGTATTAATTGTTGCTATTATGGTCGAGTGAGACGGTTGAGGTGGCTAAGCTTGTGAGCGGGTGATGATTGTCTGGCTAATTCTCTCTGGAGGAGGAAATGCCAGTCTATTTATACATTTCAGAATCTCGAGTGCTCTCTAAATCTCTAAATTTCTGTCCATCTCAGCCTTGTCATATCTGATCGGGCTCAGAAATCCAGGCCAGAAGATCTCCACATTCTACGGAGAATATCCGAGTTAACTAAGTCAGAACATCAAACTTGATTCGCCAGGAGACACTAGCGCGGAGAACTAAGGAGCTACAGCAGGCGAAGCCAGCCAAACTAAAGGCAGCGATGGTGGGAAGCTGATAAGCCCGCGCCCCTCCGCCGCAGCAGCCGCCCGCAGCGATCCAGTAACACTGTTTGATAGAGCTCTAGTGCGGCGATAAGTGACCAGGTCCGCAGTAGCCGCACGTAAAGCCGCACGTAAAGCCGCACAAAAAGCATGGCAGTGATTATTCACCTACGGACCAACGGACTGATGGACCTCCGATCATATCTGCAATTTCCGGAATTATAATAATAGAACAAATCCAAACTAGGAGCACAGATATACATATACTCTATTGCGCCTCGCAGCGCTATACGTCTATGGGCCAACTCGGGCAAACACCAGTCGAGGTGTCTAAGAACATAATACAGGAAACAAGGCAAACGCAAGAGGAGCACTTTTGGGTATTATAGTCTATCATAAGTACAATGCTGAACTCCATTAGGTCATCCCACTACAACATGGCTTGATAATTTAAATATTGAATATCCGCTGAGTGATGTCAATCAATATTCAACGACCCCCGCGGCACTATAACTGAATGTCAGGACCGAGCATCGATAGATATGGCTCGATAAAGAACTGGTCCCAGTCCACCTCCCAGTCCATATCTGGCACAGCAGCGTTGGTTTCAGATTCCGGCTGCGCCGGAAAGAATTGATAGTTCGCCTCGACAGCTTCCAACTGAGCAAGTTCCTTTCGCTTCTTCGTCATATTAAGACTGAGTAGATGCCGCGCCATAGACAACGCCTCACGCGTCAGCCCTGTATCGGCAGCCTTGACAAGGTTCTCCAAGCCCTTGAAAGCAGCGCCAATGTGGACAGAGGCGGCCGGCGTGTCGATGGCCAACAGGATGCAGGCATACTGGAAAACGCTGCCGATGACGTTCCAAAACAGACGACCCTGGTTAGCTTGCTGCTCGGCTGCCTCCACTGCGGCATTGCCGCTATCAATGACGAACTCGATGACCTCGTCCGGTATGCGGACCTTGAGCTGGTAAAGGCGACGATAGAAGCAGAACGCGATGTCCCCCTTGGTCACGACGAGGAACGGATGCGTGATTTGGAGCCCACCCAATACCCTGAGACGCTCAAATAGCTCCTCACTCGGGGTTGGGGGCTGCCATTCGAGCCGGAACGGAGAGTTAGGCGATGGGATGATCTGGATCAATTGAACGAATTGGTCGGCAACGGACCCTGATACCGGGATGATAGACTGGCAAGTCACGGCCCGAAAGTGTACAGGTGAACGATCGTACTCATAGGACAGCATGTTATGCCCAGCCCACGAGATCCAAAAAATCCTCCTCAGTCGGTCCGCATCATGTCCAAGGACCGCGGCGCCAGCGATTGACTCCATCTTCTTGATGCTCTCTTCCTCGTGCAGCCCTATCGCTTCACAGAGGTGCATTTGGGTGCACGAAGCGATCCAGGCATTGCTGGGGCGGGTTGTGGCCCGTAGGTAAAACACTCGCATGCCCCACGCGACGATATGGTCGATACCATGCAATCGCGTAGAGGCCGGATCATCGAGAATGGCTTTGGCGTACTGCACCAGGTCAGACTCCCGGGGGTGTCTGTTGGGGGATAGGAACGACCCGAGGGCGGCCACACCAGCGGCCACGGCGGCAAAGGCGACCGCGTTGTGGCCGGAACTATGATAATAATCCCGACACCGCTGGGTATAGATTCTCGGGTCCATCACGTCGCCGATGGGGCCCAATATTGAGAAGTACACTCCTGAGAAGAAGCCGAGGTCTTTCTCCGAGATGAGATTCCCCAGAAAGCAGTGAGCGTTGGATGCCTCCTCGGGGCGAATGCCAAAGTTGTAGGCAAAGGACCGCATTTTGGGAGGACTGTTGGAGCCAAGAGCCACACCCAGGATGTGTGGGAACGCCATGGCCGCCGATGCCCCAGAGTGTCTGAACTTTTGCTCGTCAAAGATGCCCGGGGAGGCGCCGGCCACGACGGTGGGACTCTTCGTCGACGAGCCCTCGGCTTCGCGAGAGCCTCGCTCCATGTGAGACCGGCTGCCTGGACTGCGCGCTGTGCGGGCCCGGTTCGTCAGATGACTTTCACCGTCGATGCTGACGCGCTTGGCTGAGCGCGGAATAAGTACGCCACCACCCGTAGTGTCAGTGGTGTCGTCGTTGGTGTACCTGCAGTTGTATCCATACGTGGTGCACATGCCACAAGGATTCACGGTGTCGCATTTCCGTTTGCGCTGATGGCATGGGATGCATGACTTTCTCGCGCGCTTGCGCTTGGCGATTGTAGTTGACATGGCTGGCAAAAGACTATAAGCTTCAAAGCCTACTGCTGTGGACATACATTAGAGATGATTTTCCGGCCCACTATTTTGGGATGGAGTTGATGCAATTATGGTATAGGTGATTTCCTATCAGCTAGCAATTGAACGTGCGTGTTGCTAAGCATGGGTCGTGGTGTGTTGGCTACCGCTAACGCGTAAAATGGCCCTGAGTTCAGGATTATAATTCTTATCAAATGGATTCATCTCAGTATCTGGAGGCTGGTGGGCTTTGGGGCGGGAGAAATCATCTTTGGTCTAACTTAAAGCGGCTAGCGCATCTCCATTGTACAATGTTACTCAGGGCAACGTTAGCCCAGAGCGGGCAGGGCACGCTAACTAAAGATGATATAAGACATACGCTAGAGAATGTGGCATGCTTTTGGGAAAGTGAGTATATATCCGGCAGTGTAGTGGGATATTCTTTTGGTTAGAAGCAAAGGTATATATGGAAATCCGCGATGCCATGAATTTACAAAGAGCGTCGTGATTCGTAAGTCCTCGTGGGTAAAGATAGATGGTTTTCGTGCTCTGAGACTCGTGACTATTGAGCTATCTGCAGTTATATCAAGAGTATCGGTCGTTCCAACTTATCTTTGATTGTGGTTGTACTGTAACTTGCACAAATTTCACAGCAAGGGCTCTTGACAGCTCGAGTACTTGAGAGTGGAACCAATGGATTCTATTGATACACTCCATCGCAAGGACATCGCAGGAATCAGCCACTACGTTTCTCGCCCGCAAATAATTGTGCGTGGTGACTAATCTTTTCGAAGGAGCTCCTTTTAAGGCAATTTTCGTGCACATATATTGGGGGCGAGCGAGGAAATGACGAATGGAAAACGTCCTATACCTACCTACCGCACACTTGTGCATAACGCATGTATGCAAGACAGTTAACCAACCGTGGACACGAGAAGCCTTGCCTAAGCCAAGAGTCTAGATTTATCGGGCTACAGCAGCTCACACGTAAATTCAGTTGCTGGAAAATAAGTTGTTCGGGTGCTGAGATAGACCTGCTCTCGGCACGCGTGCTTCTGTACTTAGGCCTCGAAATGGTCCGACTCAGGTTCTAACTTTTCGAACCTGGGTCGGATCGCGATTCTGTCTGGTTCAACTCAGATTCATACCTGATGGAACCTGATGTGCATAATTTTAATATTGAAAATATAGAGTATTAATAAATAAAATTATATAAAAATTAAAAAAAAAAATTGAAATATTGTCTAATTAGGTAGTTAGGGGTTCGGGTTGAACCCGACCCATGGAGTCCTAGCTAAGTCCGAAGGCGAGCGCTACAAACGTACCAGCTCCACCAAGATCCACAAGAAGTCCATCTGGAGGCGGCGGCTCACATTATATCAGCACCACTGCTAAAGACATTACAGCTTGGGATCGTAAAAGCGGGTTAGTAATGGTTATAGGTCGAGGAATAACTACCCGGTCAACTCGGTGGACTGAAGAGAACACGGACATAGCATGACCCCGAACCGCCGTAGAATCTTATACTTGTATCAGCATCAGGCAATCTGCTTGCTTAACAGTGGACGTGCGCCAGCCGGAACTGGTTATCTGGGTCCCTGTAGCAGCATTTGCTTCAGTATAAAGTGCAGTACCATCTCTTGCTTCGCATCTAGAGAATGGCTAAACACGACAAGTGTCTTAACTCAGTTCTCCTATTGCTCCTCTGTACAGCATTGAGCGAAAGTGAAAAGATTAAAATGGTTATTCCGAAGGACTTGCTCGAAAAATATGCTACCGAACGGAAGCGACTTCGCCCTGAACAAGTCGCACATGCGTCAACTTTCGGGACCCGACACTCGCCAACATGGGCATGGACCCTTATGTCGATTTGACGCTCTTGCCTCCAAGGGCTACCCGCTTAGAGACGGATCTGATATGAAAACTCTCATCGCCGGCGGGGGGATCTTGGGTCTGATAACCGCTCACACTTGGTGAATAAAGCCGGTATCAGCAGTGCAGGCCTTGTTATTGTTGACAAGGCTGCAGGTTTTGGCGGCAATTGGTACTGGAATCGATATCCAGGTGTCGCGTGCGATATTGAAGGTTACTGTTATATACCCTTGCTGGAGGAAACTGGCTATATGCCAGGACACCGACAGTAAGCGCAAGCCTGAGTGTGACTGCCAGAAGCTGACTTACATGTTGAAGTTGCCACGGCCATGAGATCCGGGAGCACCTTGAACGAATTGCCCATACTTCGAATATTCAAGACCAGTTCTGTACCAGCGTGACTCATAAGAGGTGGGACGACGAGGCAAAAACGCTGGGTTGTGACCCTGAGCCATAAGCTCTGCCCCAGCCGCGAACCAGAGAAATTAACTGTCAGGGTATAATTTTTGCTTCTGGCCGGTGGTATACAGACGTCCCTTCATGCCCCAAAGTTCAATGGAATCGACGTCTTTCGCTCGGCGCCGAATAAGATACTCATGCACACCGCTCGCTGGGACTGGTCCATGAGCCGTGGCTCTCAAGAGGATTCCGAGATGGTTAAGCTGCAATACCAGCGACTTGGAATCATTGGAACTGGGGCAACGGCAATCCAAGTAGCCCCTCATCTAGCCCAATGGGCGAAACACGTCTACATCTTTTAGCGCACACCCTCGTACGTTGGACCACAGCTACAGAAGGAGACGAAAGATTTGGGAATGGGCCAAGGTGGCGCATAAACACGGCTGGCAGTATGAACGCATGGAGAGCCTGGACGCGATGTTCACAGGAAAAGTCAAATGCTGAGGACAAGATACAGGATAGCTGGACCAAGGTGTCGGAAATGAGAGCCAAGGCTGGCTATGCCGGTCAAATAACCACCCCAGAGGAGGGACGACAAGTAAAGGGCATGATGGAGGTCGACTATCCATGGACGGAAGAAATGCGCCGGGGTATTGACGCCGAGATCAGTGACCAATTGACCGCTCAAAAGCTTAAGACCTGGTACCCTGGTTTTTGTAAGCGTCCTACGTTTCACGAGTCGTATCTCTTCCTCTTCAACAAACCAAACGTTACTCTCGTTGATACCAACGGCCAAGGTGTTGACGCTTACACCCCACGTGGCGTTTTTGCCAATAGCTGTGAATACGATCTTGATGTTCTCGTTATTGCAACGGGCTACACTGTTGGACTTGTCCATTCCTGCCCCTCGTCAGCACTAAATGCACCTCTTACGGGAAGTGGCAACCCCCCCTTGAAGGACAAGTGGGAAGAGGGAAACTACGGAACGCTTTACGGCACCATGACGAACAAGTTTCAAAATCTATTCTTTGCCTAGGAGAACGGAGGCTGTGTCCCAAAATGCTCACAGTTTTTACAATATCATGTCACGGCTGATTTCACACACTATAAAGGAAACTCTCAAGCGAGCGATAAACCCAGACAGATCGACCGTCGAAGTCGAGAAGAACGCGGAGGATGACTGGTCGGCTAGGATTGCGGAGCGAGCGCGATGGTTTGCTGCTTTTCCTAGCACCCCTGGTTATTTAACCGGCGAGGGTCTTGTACAAGAACAGTACAAACTCAGTGAAACGATGCAGCAAATTGCCATAAGGTTCAAATGGGGAGAAGGTATCCTCAGCTTCCACGAGATCGTCGAGGCGTGGATGGACGGGAGAAAGCTGAGTGGCTTAACAGTCGACTCCTGATCGAAGAATATATCTTCGTCGCGTGCAGCCTTGGGGAAATAGAAGTAGCAGATTAAAAATAATAGATTAATTAGATCAAAAGATCCTTGTGCACTACACCAAGAGAGTATAATTGCGAACCCTACGCCGAGGACTAATTTATAGAGCAAAGTCGAAGACTTGCATGAGTTTCAATTGTAGCGCAGGCAGGACAGCATATTTCGACCCATTCTCGCGTAGCCTATAACGCACCTTCAAATTCAGATTCTCAATAGCCGTACTTAGGGGCGCTACTTCCGCTATATCGCTTGAGATCATCTTGAGACCAGAAATGACACGTTCGAGTAAAATAGCGTCTGCTCCGTAGCCTTGTAGAGAAGCCGAATGTAGCAGGTTGGTGGCCAAATATGCGGACGGTAGGTGTGCCTGGAAGACAGCAAAGGTGACTGAAGTAGTACCCATAGAGGGAAACGCAGTCAGTAGTAGGGCTACTATCTCGAGGATATATCGGGACGCTTTAAGTGCAAGAGGGAGTTTAGGAATATCAGGGTCGAACTCCCCTGTCTCTGGGGAGTCGGAAATAGAGTTGATGACATGACAGAGCATGAAAAGAATACAAGTATACCCTTCCAATACCACACCTGCAACTGTCCATAATTGACCATTGGAATTAGTCATCATTTTAACCCAATCGTCCTATTTTCACAGCGTCAGGCCAGCAAGGTAAACGGACCAACTAGGTCAGGATGTCTCACGATTTCCCAGTCCTGGTATAACGCCTCGATATTGTGACACAGCGCCTCAGTCTTCGGCACAAGGTTAGCAGGCCTAGCTCCGGCGCTTTCTAACAACTGAAAAAACTTCATTAGAACAAATGTTCGCCGGGAATCTATCAAGAACCGAGCGGTTGTTATATCTGCTCCTGTTTGTAACCCAGCCTCCGCCAGCCATGGGAGGTTGACTTTCGCATCGCGCCAACGAGGTACGACAACCGGCGGCATGTTGTGAATTAATTGGAAATATAGGTCCATATTAACCAACTCCCAGAAACCCTTACGGCCTGCATCCAGCACGGTTCCGCTCAGACCCGTTGAGGAGGGACTAATGCTGTTATCGAGACTGTGAAGCTCGATCTTTTCCGCATAGTGGCATGCGCGTTTAAACATCTCCCAGCTAAGGTCAATATCGAACCGTTCGGCAGACACTCGCACCTGGTATCGATGTCAATTAGGATACTGCTTATGGTCAAAAATTTAGTGATACTACCATGAAAAAAGCGGCGATGAAGTCCGTTGGGGTCTCCGTTGAGTGGGCTTCCCAATTGGAAACAGCCTGCAGACATTGATGGTACAGTTTGCTCATTATCCTTGTACAATCAGCAGTTCGCAGGTGCTGACGATGGAGGAAGCAGCCATGATATAGAATGTAATAGTACACAGCAAAGATCGATGAATCGAGATGGATGTTGCGCAGCCCGATGATGTCCGGCATCAGCTCGATGAGCGTGACGTTTAAGAAGTCAGGAAACAAGTCTTCAGGTGAGTGAGTGAAATAACTTGTGAACAGCCATGGGAGTGAGTAGCAAATTCTCTTTCATAAATAAAGAAAATATCACTCACTTTGGACCCATGACTTGGCCAAATCCGGTTGGATATGGAAGCCATATACGGTTCTAGTGAGACCATTTTGGCATTGGCCTGCACGGCGTTGCACATCCTCGATGGCATGTCGAAGGCCAAAGCGTGCACACTCGAGTCGGAACTAGCCCATGATGGTTCCAAATAGCTGGAGGCAAGCCTGATGTTAGAACTGAAAGTGGGAGATAGGTTTGGAGATGAAGCGTCTAGTTCGACGTTGCTGCCCATATGATTGATGGAGGACTCTGGTTGAATTTGGTACTGCAATGCGTTTCTGAAGGTAATTCCATCACTGGACGAAGTGTTCAGGGGCTTGTGCACGTCGTGACAGTGGCAATTCTGCTCAATGCGCTCAAGTCGCCGCTGGGTTGTAGACAGTGCAATCTCCACCGACCTAATTTGTCAATAGAGCGGTTTGCCAAGTTACACTCTACCGGTGGGCACAACTCACGCTACACGGTCCACATTGGTCCTGACGATTCTTCTCGGCTTCCGTCGAGCGTAAATACATTCAGCGTGTTGTTCCTCGCATTTGCTACACTCGAGAATGAGGCGGTTGCAGCGGATCTTACTGTGTCAGTTGAGCCCGACCCAACAAACGTTCTGAGGGCACTGCCCTTCCTGACCCTGCATCTTTTGCACTACAGACCCGTAGGATAATTAGGTATTATGATTGGATTCTGGTAGGGCGATCGTTCGAGACTCCGCGGAGCTGTCTACTCGCCGAGATCAGGCTTAATTTTTGCGGATCTGCCATGGCGTCGACTGAAGTCGCACCGAAGCTGGAAGCGAGAGGAGCCTACAAGCCTAGCCGTGCAAAGGGCGAAGCGATCCCGCCAGCAGAGATTTAATTTCTGATACTGCGGATTTGGCACTCTTTAATTTGCCTCAATAGAATTCGACTGAGCTTCAGTCCTGACAAATCGCGGCGTCCGCGGGTCCCGAAGAACCCACGCATCAATTTACTTTCCGAGTGAGCATTGCTACTCCCACTCTTAGTAGGAATCGCCCCTAGGCCTAATTTCGCTAAGATTGATAGCTATATAATGTCCGAGGATGCCTCCTGTGCTTGGCCTGAAGTCTATAGATTAGCGATCGTCCCCACGTCCGTCGTTTATTAGGCCATCAGCGTAAAAATACAGTCGCACACATAGCATACTTTTGGTTAGTCGTACTCGATCATCACTGGCTTTTTTTAAGCCCAAGCACACTCAGTTCCTTCTCTATGCCAGGCCATGCACTTGTCCGTAACGTACAAGATAGCCACCAATCCCCAGCTGCATCCCTGCCAATAATGGGCCCCACATTTCGTATTGCAAGGCCGCCCAAACTTTGCGTGGGAATCACACATGATGGTCTGCCAAGCGCATGCACACGGTCTTTGAGGGGGATCCCTGGGGTTATAACAGCTGAGGAAAAGTCCACTTCGAAGAACCGACCTCGGTGCCAATTAGTACAAACGACGAGAAGGGAAGTCGATTCGCCAAATACCGGCGGATGGTCATTCTTTCTGGAAATGGATTTCTGAAGAGCAAAGCAGGCCTCGATCTGTGGTAGTGTTCGCTGTTGGGCAAGTGAGCGGCGGATGTGGGAAGCCACAAAGCTAAGTGGCTCGCGGAGAATTTGGTGGGCGCGGAGAAAAGTGATGGACATGAGGGCAGCGTTGGTAATGTAGGCTATGTTTGTCGACGGTGATTCAAGCAGGGCGGTCGAGCGGATGTCAAACACATTCAATGTTGATATCAAGCGATTTGGGGAAGGTTTCAGTGCTCTAACCAACGCCCTGAGCCACCAGGCTAAGAGCACGTCACCTTCACTAAGAAAAGGAGCAAGTTGTCCTTTGTTTTGCACGGCTAGCTCATGCAACGCCTGGTCCCGCATCTCATTGACGTAGTGTCCTGGAATGCAGATTACGCGTTTATTTTGACCGCGATGCCAGATGAGTTCGAAGATGTAGCAGGCAAAGAAGATCAATAGACGGAAGCCTGTTAGCAGATAGCTGCTGTTAACATAGGCGGTGGCTGGGGTTCTGTTGGTGAAGCGCGCCATAGGATCCTCGCCGACCACTTGGAAGATTGGGACTTGATCTTCTTGTCCATTCACAACAGCAGTCCAAGCCTTCATGAAACTCGCAAGGCCCATAGCGTCCATGAGTGTGTGCAAGAAAGTTACAGTAAGTAACGTTGCGTCGCCAAACAACACGACTTCAATAACAAGTTGGGGGCAGTCTGAATAGAGCCAGTCCTCTATACGCCGGGGGCAATCAGCGCTCATAAATACCGATGAAATATCTGCTGGGTCACCGAACAGGGAAGCCTGCCCATTTGCTTTCGGAAATTTGGCAGCTAAAGGATGTTGGTTGATGTCCATGGGGTATTTGATGACAGTGTAGTTAAATCCAGGTCGTTCTGCATTGTATTGCGCTGGTACGTGGTATTCTAACTTTCCGTCCTCCTAACATGTGTTAGGTCCGAGCTGAACGCTATTTTCCATGAACTGCCGTCTGAATGAAGCCGAGCACATACCTTCATTCGAAGTCGTGCTCCAAGGGTTCGCCAGCCATCAAACTGCAAGAGACGTTCCAGTGACCGGTACAGTAACTCTGGGTCAAGGACGTCGTCGAATCGATAAGTAACATGTAGGCAACATTCCCGCATGCGACGCTGATCATCCCATGATGGCACGGGTAATATGGTGTCTGTGGAAATCGTTTTCAGTGGCAGCCGGCCTGATTTCCAGAGAAAGCTCATTTTGCCTCCAATCTAATGAAGCTTTTGCGGCGGTCTTTGCTTGGGAGGTATGTGTAGCAAGGGAAACAAAGAAAAATTTATCAGTTGGGACACATACACGTACAGTGGACTGGCAGCCTTGTAAAATCCGAGCTGGGGGGGCAGGTTCGGGTTCAGAGGCCAAAACCCGACACGGGTTTTAGGTTCTTGAGAGCCAACCCGGTCGGGTTCGGTTTTGAAAAACGTCTCTTTTCTAGCGAATTAAATTCTTGCTAGGGTCCCAGATGTTGGGATCGGTGGGATACTCTAAATACTATTGAAGGGAATGTCAGATCCATTGAGGACTTGATATTGTGGGAATTGCCAGGCACTGGTCCGGTAAACGATCTTCAATGCTCCCATCCACTACCCGCAAGGCCGTTATGATTTCCCGTACAGCCGCCCGCCTCGGCCTGCGTCGATCTTACCTTGTTGACTACGCGAACTCTCCCGTCACAGTTTCCCACCGCACTCACTAGGCTCATTGTCGAGCTCTTGCTCCTCCGCCAACTGCCAAAAGGATAGGTCTCGGAGTCGTGCCAGCGCCATCCCTGCTGGCGGGTACACCATACCACCCTCCGGGCCGGGCCCTAGCAATGAGGGACGAGCAGCACTAAGGTTGCTCTCTCATTCATCCGTAGTACAGGCAGATGCACTTTTAATTCGGCTTGGACCTGCGTGGTGAGGAGCGTACATGTAGCTGTGCATGAGGCTGATGGTGGCGAAGAAGAAGAAGAAGAACATATGCCTAGTTCCGGGAGGGACCGGTTGAGTATGTACACCGCCGCGTCAGCGACATGTTGGGGTGTGCCGGGTATTCGAGGCTGGATGTTGATCCGTGGATATTGTTGGCTCCATGGGGATTTTATTCCTTTATGGCATAGTGGTGCCGATGATAATGATGTTATTTAAACGGGAGAATGGAGGGTTGGGTATAGATTTGCGAGGGCTGTTGAACGGGCGCCCACTTACAAGAGCCAGGGAAGGGGACTGCAAGAAAAATAATACAAGTGGTACAATATATCCAGGTAAAACAAATGTATCTTTCATCACAGTCACTGCATTCGCACGAAAACATGGGAAAACCCAGAATCGGGAAATCCAACATCGGGACAATCTCAGGTACGCATATTCCATCATCACACGCAGCCAATGTTATTCCTTGGTGGATGAGCCCTCTAACAGTAGTGTCCATTATATACGAATCACAAGGCTGCTTTACGCCCAGTGCCAACGGGGGCCGGACGCAGTTTCCCTACCATGCGTATGTTAGCAACACATGGACCGATATTTCCTGCTGTGGACTCTGACAACAGTCCCTGCATCAAATGCTGGAAACGCCACAACAGGATAAGAACATAGGACCATGGTTATGCGTACTTGATAGGTTCTATGCTGAATTGATCGAACTATTAGGATATAGTTTGCAGAAGAAGATGTATATTGTAAGTTCTAGTGGAGGGTTCTCTTGAGAATTAAATTCACATATGCACCTGACCAGTCCTCTTCACGAATTTTATAGCTGTCCAATCTCGATATGCCATAGCCAAACTATGGAGTCGAAATGGAGTCGAAAATGCAAAGTCAGGTGTCAGATGCGTCACCACTATGCAGGTCAAAGGCTGGATGTCACAATTAGTCTACGACCAGTATTGCCACAAGCAGACCAGAAATTGGTACTTCGTATAATAGAGTTACATTGAGCCTATCCAAGCAGAAACTAATTGCTCTGTCGGCTATTGCCAGACATACAGAAACCAAATCCTAGATTGACATGACATGTAACTATCGCAGCTTGTATGTCTGGGCTTCTGCACAATAAATATAGTAGAGCAATCCCCTGTTTGTAAATCCCTATCATCGGTATTTTACATTTAAGGCGCCCACCAATAGAACCAGCACATTCCCAAATAAAATACAGAAAGGATAGTAATGCGCTCAGCCTGCTCAAGGGTGTTTTTATTTAATACATTGAATACCAGAAAACCATCCCAAACATGGCAACAATAGCAGCGACCATAATTGAAGCACATTATGACCACCGTGTGTATCACCTCATCACGAAGTCTTCCCTTCATGCTGCCATTGAGGCTTTCGGCTCCAGCAATGCTCAGCATTTTACATCCGGGTCTTCTTCCAAGAGTTCTGCGACTAGTTAGCTATCTTGGGTAGGTTAAGTACAAAACCTGGAGATCAGAATCCACTGATGTCCACACAAGTAATCTACAAAGTAATGACCATGGAGGTCTGAAGGGGTTCCACGAAGGAAAGTTATGAAGATATGAAATAACTCAAAGTTGATAGCCGGGTGTACCAAGTATATACACTTAGTAGTTAGGATAGTATAAACAAGTCAAGCTGATAATCCAAAGATATACCCAGGTAACTAATTTTTATTAATCGCGAATAACTAAACTAAATATATAAACATGTATTCTTATATATTCCCTGTAGTATATACCATTCTATATACTTTTAATAGTATCCTGCATGATATCTAGATATGTTTCTATATACTGTTCTTGATACATCCAATAGTACTTTTTGGTTACGTGAGTTGTAGACATCTAGTGAATTTTGTTATATAGTGGAGAGTAGGGTGGATTAGCCTTCCCGCATTAACCTCCCCTCTAGAGTTGATCGGGGAACCCGTAAAACCCGCCCCGAACCCGGCCTGGGTTTTGGGGTCTCAGGCTCTAACCCGCTGGGTTCTTCGGGGAACCCATGGGTCGGGTTGGGTTTTTCGGGGCGGGTTC
>MBFL02000261.1:0-52453 GCA_001696595.2 Aspergillus hancockii
GTCTTCCGTCGACTTATAGTTGGACATCAACTAGCGCTCTAGCAAATCCCAAGTCCGGATGGACGGCAATCAAGGACTTCACCAGTGTGGTCTTCAACAACAAACATATCGTTTATGCATCGACCACCGACGCAAGTGGGAACTACGGTTCGATGAACTTCGGCACCTTTTCAGATTGGTCTGGCATGGCATCTGCAAGTCAAACCGCAACGGGCTTTACAGCCGTTGCGCCCACTCTGCTCTACTTCCAGCCAAAGAGTATCTGGGTTCTGGCCTATCAATGGGGCTCGAGCACGTTTACCTACCGAACATCAAGTGACCCTACCAACGCCAATGGATGGTCGTCGGAGCAAGCCCTTTTTTCTGGAAAAATCACGGGCTCGAGTACTGGCGCCATTGATCAGACCCTTATCGGTGACGCTACGCATATGTACCTTTTCTTTGCAGGAGACAATGGCAAGATCTATCGCTCGAGCATGCCCATCAACAATTTCCCTGGAAACTTCGGATCGGCGTCGGAGGTAGTACTGAGTGACACTCAGAACAATCTTTTCGAGGCAGTTCAAGTGTACACTGTTAAAGGCCAAAACAAGTATCTGATGATCGTCGAGGCAATTGGAACTCAAGGGCGGTATTTCCGTTCATTCACCGCCAGCAGTCTCAGCGGTTCGTGGACAGCGCAGGCAGCAAGCGAGAGCAAGCCCTTTGCTGGAAAAGCCAACAGCGGTGCAACCTGGACCAACGACATTAGTCACGGCGATTTGGTTCGCACCAACCCTGACCAAACAATGACCATCGATCCATGCAACCTGCAATTCCTCTACCAGGGACGAAACCCGAACGCTGGTGGTAACTACAATACGCTACCGTGGAGGCCCGGTGTGCTCACGCTGAAGAATTAAAAGGGGTCTGGTATTAGGGAGGGGAGTTTGGACGGAGCTGTGAAGGCGATATTGTGAGCGTTGTGAGGTTGCATTTCCTGCCTATGTGAAGGTGTCTGACCTCGTTGCGTGTTAGACCGCAGGTACCGCCAGTATTGCGCCTCCCATGGGCGAGCCCCAACTCGGGGAGTGGGATCGCCGCCACTGGACCACATAATCGGCCGATAAGATAAACCGGGGCTACTGTAGGAAGTTCCACCGTTCCCACCAAGATACTGGCTTTTCTGTCATGCCTTTTTATATTGGTCTTTTTTATATCAATTCCAGTGTGGCTACAATAAAACCATGTTTGCAATTCTGATGGCATAGTTCATCGAGCCATGTTCGTAGCACAACACTTCCAGACGTAGTAAGCGTACTTAGCGGATGGGAATCAATGTATCGCTTACTGAACTAATTAACTTGCTCGTGAATTGAGGTAGAACCACCTACTCCATATTAATATCAATTCTAGATTGTCTCGCATTCAATAGACCCCAGGTTACATTAAACTGGGTCTCACGGCGAGTTTTTCCGCATGATACACATAATACTTTGTTGCAATACTTTTTCAAGGTTAGATACAAAGGTTTATGGAAGCGTAACAAAGTATAAATATATCAAATTAATCGAGTAAACGGTAAACTAACGAACTCATAATTTTTGAAAATAAGGGTTAGAACGATCCCCTCATGAAACAGAATCGCCGGCCCTCAGCAGCTTCTGGCGCTTATATTAAGGTCCTGTTGTCCCTTGGTTTGCATAACCTTATGCCGCTCAGCATGTACAAGGCAAAGGTCGTGTCGCACCAGGGCTCTACCCAGACGATATTTAATGTACTGATAGGTCTTCTTGGTTTAATCAGTGCAGAGATTGATGACTGCTAGACTTGTCAGAAAGCCAAAAAGGAGGGACTCCAGCTTTTGTGGGGTTGCAATTGAAGTGCTAATTCACCAAGTGCATTTACGCGATAGCCATCAACCGGTTAATATTCTAAAGCTTCGACTGGTGGGCAGCGACGAGTGTACCTGTGCAAAAATCATAGTTGGGGCTTATTAAATAATGTCTGCACAAGTGTGGTAGTGAACCTCGTCAAGTAATTGAGACGTCGGTTTGGCATTGAGCTACTGGAACTCCTTCTACAGTCTTGGACAAAACCTCAGTCGGAGACAAGTCTCTTACACGAACTGGATATTAAATGCTTGGGGAGAAGCCTAGTCAAATCATTAATCGACGAGATCCGGCAAAAGAGACTGGATGGTAGAGTACCATCAAAACAGTCACCAACATCACCCGGGAACATCGAAAATCAATGAATCAGCGAAACAGCCAGTATCAAGCCGGTACAGCTCTAGCTGGATTTCGCAGTGGTCACAGACCCTGGAAACAAATATGGTCTATTCCTTCGGCATTGCCACCAACCCCGGTAGTCTTCGTTGGGTGGATTTGTATTTCAATGACGAGAAACAGACCTCCTCTACGCCTGGTACCACCAGACTAGAGGCCAATACCTTGGTGGGGCGCAATGAGCCCAAATTCGCAGCCTACCGCGGTGAGGAGGTCGTCATTGTTAAGACGTTTATAATATCCCGGTTGGTAAAGAGCTGAGTGGCATAGCGGAGTCAGCAGGGACTAGGGCAGATTGAAGTGGGTCGACTTGTTCTTGGAAGGGACAGTGTGAAGTTAATTAATTTTATTTTCCCAAGAAGAAGAAGAAATAAAAAGTTGTAGTTGGTTAATGCCTGAATACGCGCCACTCGCTCGACCAGCGATGCCTGCTCCAATGACTTACTCTGTTTAGATGGTGTCTGCTCGTCTAGATCCTCGTCATGCGGTTGCTCGTGGGATGACTATTATAAAGGGATAAGTTATTATTTATTCGCAGTGTCGGTGAGTATCAACCAATTGCTTACAGACTCGGCAGGGACGGCATGCACCCACCTATGATGATTGCTCGGATAAATTAGCCTGTACCAATATGATTAGCTGAGTGGTTGGAGAATGTATAGGGAGGAGAGAATAGACTGAATATTCAAGTTACCTAAAGAACAGAATCCAAGATAGGGAAAAAAAAAGGAAATAGAGGAGGTTAGCTAAAATGTTTATAGTCATGCTTGATTAATTTTTTACATGTTAGAACCCTGCAAAGCTCTACAAATAAAATATATCTCTGCAGGAGACACCAGGAAGCAAGGAGATTCACGTAAATTATTATTACTACTACACATACAGACGGAAAAGAAAAAGAAAAAAGAAAGTAGATGAAAAATTATCGCAAAATACAAAACCTTGAGGGACACCTTGAATCCCATGAACAGATCGGTTTGAAAATCAACGTAATCGGCCCAGTCTATCAAGAGACGGTATCGTCTTCCAGTAAAGCTCTTCTTCCATTTCGCAAAGGAAAACTCCTTGATGTCTCTTCTAGTTTCAACGCTTTAGCCGAACCATCAGTTTGTTCTTCTCCCAACATAAAAGTCTTCTGCTTCTCCCGCCCAATCGAATCGGGCACAATGGTTGGATCGAAGTTGTACAACGCCTTCGCCACGATAATGCGCATTTCAAAGTACGCTAGATTAATTTTACAAACATATCAATCAATGTTCAAAGATGATCACAGAGCAAAGATGATACATCCTTACCTCTTCCCAAGACAGTTGCGAGGGCCAAACGAAAACGGCTGAAAGGCAGCCTTGCCATTTGAGGTAAACTCTGGATCATTCACCCAGCGCCCCGGAAGGAGTTCGTTAGGTCATTTAAAGTTCTGCGGGCTGCGATATGCGGACCATTAACTGACGGATACGGCGGTCTAGGAATAATCACCATCAGAAATGGTTTCCAGTCCTCGGAGGAAATCCATTGGGAAGATAACAGACCTTTTCAGGAATATACTCCCCACACGCCATCAGACCTCCAGCGGGAACTATCCGCGGTAAGCCAACAGGCACAGGTGGGTAGAAGCGCAAGCCCTCCTCGATACACGCGTTCATATACTTCATCTAGCCTAACGTGATAATATTAATATCCGAATCCTGTTCGAATGATTCCCGGATTTCCTTCGTGAACATCTCTGTCTTGTCAGGATGAAGCGGGAGCTGATACGTCAAACCACTTAACACCGTCGCCGTGGTCTCGGTACTAGCAAACATAAAGGTGTTAGAGTTGGCATACAATTCGTCCGGACTTGAATGTAAGTTTTCCTTTTAACTCACGGCCAAGGCCCAGATATCCGGTCGGTCGGTTGTTTATTAACCCGGCCATCGACAGATTACATACAATTTACATAATACACCTTCACCTTCACTTTCAGCGATGAGGGGAGAAGGATCTCGAACATCACAGATAGGAAAGGGTAGCACCATCACCCGCGGGAGATTGTTCAGCTTAATACTTGAAAAAAACAGCAGACACCCAGTCTGCATTTCCAGTCTCCTTCAACAGGTCCAACGGATCGCCAAAGTTCAAGTCGATAGCCCCGCCCGGTTTCTTCTTGAAAGGATTTTGTTGAACCTGTCGATCAGCATGTCGGCATAACAGCAAATGACTGGCTGTTGCTCTCGCAGCGGCCGCTCTGAGAGCGTATGCGAGAAATTGCGCTGGAAGCGAAATTGTTCAGGATCTTGGGCACGGATGATGTCTGTTGTACCGGTGAAGGAAGGGCCGTAAAATCGCTTGTCTTTTTCGGTTGTCTTCTTCCCCCCAACGGCGTAGCCGTAGATTCCCTTCCAGGCCTCTCCGGATACGTAGCTCAACTGATCGGGACAGATGTGAACCACATCACCGTAGATGGCGTGAAGGCTCTGGATTCAAGTTACGGCGTTGCCTCTCTAGCCGTGATAGATATGAAGGAGTCGCTTGATTGCCTCAATCTTGGGAACCGGAAATTTGTACAGAGGGCTGATGTAGAGGTGATAAATACGAAACCACACAATGTGACGACCTTGTCGCCTGGTGCATGGGATTTGTTGGTTTCCCTGTAACTGATGTCGTTGCTGAGATCGATCCCTTCTTCTCCTCTTCATGTTCAATATTCTCGTGGCACGGCTGCCTAGGTTGGCATTAGTTGAATGCTATTAGGATTTTAGATTGAGTCAGCAATCTTTTCTCTTCAGTTAGACGGGTCTCCAAAAAAGAAGCAGAGTAGATACTGCTGCCGGGGCTCTATTTTATGTGCTCGAGGCCAAGTCACACCACGTAGTGTAACAGATACTGGTCGAATTTTCCGGCGCGTAATACTGTATGGACTGGGGCGATCAGCTGGGCTTTATTGATAATAATCGGGATGGCTGTCGTACGTAGCCTGTCTTATGAATGTGTTCAGCGTTTATGTAGAGATCCCTAGACACGTACCAGCCATACCAGAGGCAGTCCGTATGCGGGTTTTGTGATGCTTTCACGAATACAAATACGACTATTGGGGATATCGGAACTCAACCACCAATGATGGCCTTAATGCTTGTCTAATGTTAAACTACCGGCAAATTTAGGTCGAAACGGTGTTGTCTCACAACTCGTAAAGGGGTTTGAGCAAAATAATCTTTATAGTCAAACCTGGCGGAAAGTATCCTTTATCTGCGATCTTTTTAATGGCCAATAATGTAGGATGTTGAAATCCTATTTGTACGAGCTGCAGCTGTAAGAGAGCCCAGTATTACAGCTTGTATTGGAATACTCTATATCAATATTATTTATCTCTATTTTAAGTAGTTGGAAATATTGCTTCTTCATTTTCTCATCTATTCTACCAGTATAATCTAATATATCTAGAAGGTGAACCCAAGACACTGTTCTTTCTAAATATCGCTATACAGCTACTATAGAATATAGTGAAGGAGAATGAGTAGCCCGTTAAGATTGTTTGTGGTTTTATCCTAACTAAGGACTCTGAGCCTTTGATTTTTTGGACAAAGCAATCGGTCGTCTCAAGATAAAGTGTGCATAATCCTATATTCAACAGCCTGAACACTCGCACCAAGGCAAAAATGAGTTCAGCGTAAGCTAGACTACTACCATGATATCTTCGGCGGGGGGAAGGGATAAGAATGCGCGATGACGTCTTTGACTGGGATAGTCTCTTTGCACTCCAGATATCGGATTCAAGATATAAGTTTGTGTAGATGCTCCTCAAAGTGCTTCCGACCTACACATGTTGTGTCGTAGGTAGTCTGTAGCTAAGCTAAGATTATAACCTAAACATATGGGTTATACAACACTAAAACGCTGTAGCGTATGGTTTCTGACATTACTAGGCTAACACCTTCTCTTCATCATCGTAGGCACTTTCCATGTAGTGTTCATTAGATAATGATTTATCAGGGCCCTCAACAACTGTCAGAATTGACAGGTGTAGGTATGAAATGTAAAGGCCAAGGAGGATCTTTATACAAGATCTAGGGTAAGAAAGGGAAAGGCGAAGTCGTCCTTCTTTCTCTTCCTCAGTCATTCTGAAATGACATAAACAATCTGCTGGCCTAGAAAGCCTTACCAAAGCAGAACTGAGCTAATTGGATGACAAGGCTATTCCACTAATACGTGATGGATCTTGTCAAAATACTCTGCACAAAGACCACCTCCCGGCTAGGGCGGATCATTTATGGTTACATTAAGGAGACCTTCATTTCTTTCCTTGCCTTCAAAGACCGTGGCCCCCCCCCCGTCCTCCCCCCAAATAGATTGATATTACTAGACGATCTTACAATGGGGGTGGGCTGATTATCCTGAGGGAAGGACCCATCCGGCAGTGAGTCCTTACGGGCTGACCAGCGTGCAGCCACGATGTAACAATAGCCGCATTGCTAGAGCCCCAGTCAGCGTCGCCAAGCACACCTTGCGTGGTGAAGCAATGCTAGTTTGGGCCCGAACAACAATATGTAGAAATTATTTCGCCATCTAGCCGCCTTGCGACCCTCTTCAGACTTTCGTACTACCCATGCAGGGCTTTCTTCCTCGTGCTTGGATGCTTCTAGACCTATTGCTAGCCTTAACTGGGGCATCCACCACTCCAAGCTCCGTGGAGATAGATTCGATTTCTCCGTACAAGGACCCCCCCCGGCTATGGCCCTCTCATTTCCTTTTTATATCCACAGCCCTATGTCAATGTCAACTATGGTTAAAATTACTGCCAAGGGCGTTGTCTAGTGCTAATCTATAGATTCCCCCAGCAGCGACCTAAAGTGCGTAAAAGGGAGCACGTCGCATATGAAAATTGAAAGGACCTTCCAGTTTGCCCGGAACATGCCCTACAACGGATGCTCCCAGGATTTGAGGACAGAAAAAAGTTATCACCAACTGCTAGAATGTCCCGAATTTTCCCTTCAGCAGACACTGCGGTGGCGGACCGTCCTGTGCAGTCTACATGATGAATATTGAATCATCAGCTGCGTCGAGCATTGGTGCGGCTCTGACTGCTAGTTCATGTGCTATTGTGTGTCTCAGAGTGAATTGCCCGATTGTCTATAATGCAGGCCCTGGAGCGAAAGTCCCGGTCGGCGGGATTGGTGACGATAATTGGTTCACTGGCTTGCATCCTTGCATGATGCGTGATGACTGTCCTGTCCTTGTGACCTGTTAGTTCCTTTTTAAAATGGCTTGTGAATCTTGAGGAGACGACTCCCGGTCACCTTAGCCTGTACGCTAGCTGGCTAGCTGCTGAACTAGGAAGAACATTACCAATAGTGACATTTAGATATCCTTCCCGCATGAATTTGGGCAGTGGACACAGGACCATATCTAGGCGGATGTTTGCTAATATTGGTAGAGGCCAAGACTTACCCGATGTCACCATGTTGACCGTAATCTTCCTCCAATTGTTAGACCAGCAGCAGGCCAGTCCCGCATCCGGAACTCTTAATGTAACCCATCGACAGACACAAGTCTTAGGAAGATGTACGGCATCCGAGTCTCGCTACTAAATAACATGGCTGCGGTACTGTGACCTAGTCTGTGTCCGACTGGAACCTCTCCAATACAATGAGCGGTTGGATTCCAATCTCCACCCTGGCTGGGGACGGCTTTAGGGCAAGCCAGTGAGGAGTCCATTTCTTTACTGCTATAGGTGTTGAATATGCCTCAGACAATTAGATCTATTCAGGAGGGGTAGAACGATACACGTCCCACCAGCTAGTCCTGCACACTCTTACTATACCCGGAAGTTGTGAAACGAGTGGTTAAATGCTTGAACAGTTGCCAGTGATGTATGCGTTACGTGATGGATGAATAGTTGCAGGGCCATGCGATCCAATGGATATAAAAGCAGACCAGTGGCTACATGACGAGATTAATGCCATAATTTCCTGTCTTTTGCCTGGAAGAGATCCGAACAGCGCATCAAAACCATGGGTTACAAAACCGCTGTTCTTATGGGATTACTCCCACAGCTGCTAGCTGTCAGGGCTATTACCACCAACACAACGCCCTCATCCCAACCCACGCCTACCCAGCCTGGGATAGCGCCCAACTGTGACAAGTTCCATCTTGTTGTGTTGGGCGATCAGTGTGATACCATTGAGGCCCAGTATCATATCACCGACGCCCAATTCAAGACCTGGAACCCTACCCTTGATACCGGTAAGTACGCTGTCCCCCTTACGCCTTCCATACATACTCCTAACCGTCACGGTAGGGTGCTCCAACCTCTGGCTAGGCTACTACGTCTGTGTCCACGCTCCGGATGGCACAACGAGTACTACACCCCAGCCTACGGATATTCCACCGGAGCCGCAGATGCCCGGCATTGTGAAAGAATGTAAGAAGTACTACAAGGTGAAGCCGGGTGATAGCTGTTACTCGATCGACACCGCCACGGGCATCACGCTTGACCAGTTCCGCTCATGGAACACCAAGATCAATGCGGCATGCAGCAACTTGTGGGTTGACTACTACGTCTGCATAGGCATTTAACCCATATATCATACGGAAATATGGGATGGCTTCCTTGTCCTTTTGGCGAAGCTGTTTGCAGATTATTTTAGCAGTTATTATCTAACTAGGGGTGCTATTCGAGTGTATCAATTATTGGTGAAGAAATTCTCTCCCCCGCTCGTAAGCCTACCAGTACACGACATGTAAACATAGCTATAGAATTTGATTGTCCTGTGGTTGTTTCCTACTGTGAACCCCACACGGCCCGAATCATCTGTCGATTAGGCAAAGAAATGCAAGGGAAGTATCTAAATATTAGGGCAAATTAGTAGGTCCATTCAGTAAGAGTCTAAAGCTCGGAGAATCTTCATATGCGGGGCAGAGGAACAGGAATATATCCATCGGGTTTACACTTCTGCTCGGCCACGAAATCCCGCGACTTAGATCACTATGATCGCTTTATACCCCAGGGGACCATAGGTTGCTCTGATTCCCTTCCGTGTCCGGGTAGCCAAGTAGTAACGGTTTACCGAAAGATAGACAGACGGTATCCCAATAGTGAGCAAAAAATCTCAGTACGTACTGCCCCTTACAACCACTACTTCACATCCATTATTCTTACCACCCGCTGTTCACTGGCCTGGGGTTAGTGTTTTATTGCTATGTACTACCACTGTTAACTCCAGTCTTACGTATTTTTAAGGTCTAGTGTTTTCTATCTATAAACAGAAAGCCTTTTTTAGGTCCTGCTACTACTATAATTTGATCTCAATCTTGAGTAGTAACAAAATATTAGAAAAATGGGAAAACGGTCTCGCTAGTACCTTTTCCTAGACTTCAATGAGGGGCAACGTCCACAGGACAAAGACCGCCAGCCAATGAGCCTACAACAAGCCGCTGGAGATGTAACGCCAACGGATAAAGGATTGGCTAGTCTCGGACATGGCCAGCAGGGCTGCAGGACATGCTGGACATTACTTCAAATGTAATTGGACATTCGAGAACATGGAGAAGGCATGGCCTATAAAATCAAAAGATGTACTAAGATATATTACAGATAAATATATTAAAACTATAATCTAGTCTATCTTTTAGTTAATACTCAAGCTATTATATTTCTGTCTATTATACCCTAGAATCTAGAGCTTCCAGTCTATAAAGAATCAGTAGACTTTATCTAATAATAAAAATATTAATATTAAATTCTTTGGTACAATTCACTGTTCAATATAACCGAGTCAACTGCAAATAGAGCGGCATATCCTCTCCGCAGTATCCTCACGATATCCTCACCACACCTGCGCGATGAGTGTAATGCACCCACCTAATCTGGGGGTCAGGTGATTGAGAGCTTTAACAGGGAGGCCAACATTACTCGCGAGCTCTAGAACCAACCAAGTAGCGCACTGAGTAGCGAAGCCATTCACCTCTCTTAATTAGGCGCCGTACACTAATAGCACCAGAAAGACCCACATGAATAGCTTAATACTCTATCCCGTCATGAGTCATGGATATCCGCCTATGGTTGGACATTTGCCGCCTCTTGAGCAATATCAATGTTATCAAGTAGTAGGCGATGTCTGATCTTCAGTGAGTGAGAGTCGAATATGCTTCATGCCAATTCACAAGTTATCAACAATGCAGCTACCCTCCGTTTTCAGAAATCTTCTAAGAGAGTTATCGTTCAAATTGCTACTGGCTGGCTTACATGGAATAATCTCCTGGCCCGCCAGACAGACCCTAATAGCAACGCCAAAAAAATCATGTATTGCATGTGTTTGGGTTAGCGGGGGTATGAGGGCTGCAGCGGACTAGTTCCTGGACAAGTCCGTAAAGCTAACTCTAGAAAAGAAGCTCGGAGCCCGGAAGAACAACAATACACAGTTTAAGACTATGTCAAGAATAGGAAGCCGCCATTACGGTGTTAATATGGAGGTACAGTTATCGTTGGGTTTATCCCCATGATTTCCGGTAATGCCTCGCACCAGCCCAAGGTAAAATGGGATACAGCTTAAATCACGTCACTATGCCTGGTCTATTTGGGTTGGCTATCCAAAGGGCATATATAAGGAACACACCAGCGTGGTCAACAGTATCACGGGACTGTCCGAGAGATATGGAGTTCATGGTGAAGGTGCGACTATCCTGCTCTTTTCCACGTACGTCTTTGAGCCTTTTGTACGTCAGATGCTCATGGGTCTGACAAATAGCCATCCTCTTGCCATCATTGCGGACGACGAGAAGTTCGATTCGCAAAGGCTTGTTGCATTTATTCAAAAGCACCGGGTCAGGTATTTGAACGGCACTGCCTCCGTCATGCAGGAGTATAATTTCAAAGTCTGTACATCCCTAAGAGAATGATCCTCGTGGTCAAGAACTTGACGGATGCGCGCTATGGCGCGCTGCGACGCGGCTATAAAGAACGGATCTTCAATGAGTATGGCTTCACGGAGTCCGCATTTGTGACAGCCTTGAAGATGTTCAAATTAGATTCAACCCGGACTAACATGAGCTTGGCTCAGCCCGTTCGGGCTGTGAAATGCTACATTCTTGACACCCGCCTCCGCCGAGTTCCCTCGGCGTTGTTGGCGAGTTATACATTTGGTGGCCTGGGAATCTCCAGGGGATACATGAATCGTGAAGAACTCACTCGAGAGCGCTTCCTAGCCAACCTGTACTAGACGAACTGAGAAAAGGACCTTGGAATGAATCGTCTGATGTACAAGACGGGCGACTTGGCCCGATGGCTCCCCAACGACGAGGTGGAATACCTCGCTCGGGCCGGTTTCCAGATCAAAATGAGGGGCATCCGGATCGAGCCTGGGGAGATCGAATCAACCCTGGCAACGTATCCGGTAGTCCGGACAAGTTTGGTGGTCTCCAAGGAGCTTCAGAACTGCCGTTGCGAAACAAGCCAAGAGCATCTGGTCGGGTATTTCGTGTGTGACGAGCACCAAATCCCCGAAACCGACCTGCTCAGTTTCTTGGAGAGGAGGCTGCCTCGGTATACGATCCCAACACGAATTATTCAACTGCGGCAGATTCCTGTCACCATCAACGGCAAAGCAGATCTTCAATCTTTGCCCATGGTGGATGACGCCGCGGATGATGATATTGTCCCGCCGCGCAGCGAGTTAGAGCGCATGTTGGCCGATATTTGGTCAGAGGTGCTGGAGATCCTGATCAAGCGCATCGGCATCTACAGTGACCTCTTTGCCCTTGGAGGGAACAGTCTAAAGTGTACGATACTTTTTCGTCACCATCAAGGCCCTTGGGAGTGACTGTCAATTTGAAGCATCTATTCAGGCACCCAACAATTGAGATATTGGCACACATGATCGTCAACGGATCGATGGGTGTTGAAGATATTCCTCGCCTATCACCAAGCTTCCTGGAAGTTGTCCCCGTGTCGGTTGCTCAAGAAAGGCTTCCTTTCATTAAAAATTTCGACGGAGGTAACAAGGCATACAATATAACTATGCATGTAGAGGTTGCGGGCCCGGCAAGACTCGAGGCTCTCAAAGAAGCACTACGACAGATCATCTCGAAGCATGAGCCTTTGCGTACGTTACTCGTTTGGTCAACCCAGACCTCCATGCGTTGCCAAAGAATCCTGGGCAAGAATATAGCTCAGAGTATGTTACAGATAGAGAGCTCCTGATGCAACCAGCGCGACATGGAGTCCCATATGGCAAACATTTCCACTCACAACTTTAGCCTTGACAGTGAACTTCCCATGCGGGTGTTCTCCTACCAGGTTCCTTGCCGGAGTGGTATATCCCTTTATGCCAGTCTTGTATTCCACCATTCCTGCTTCGACGCGTGGTCGTGGGGTATCTTCCAGCGGGACCTCATGTCCTACTACACAGTGTGCCTAGAAGCACAGAACAGAGCTAGCTTTCCAAAACTTCGCGTTCAGTATGAAGAATATGCTGTCGAACACCATAAATCCTTGTCCTCGTAGCGTTATGCCCAGCTGAAGGAATTCTGGCAGTAAAGACTGAGCGGGCTTGAACCCCTTCAGCTTATCACAGAACATTTTCGACCAGCTTACTTTGATTACGTGGGAGCGGACATCACAGCCTTAGTAAATAAGGGAACCACAGACAAACTTAGGGCCCTGGGAGAACGACAATGCACGAGTCTTTATACCATTCTCATTGCGGAATACCTTTATACCAACCAAACTGACATAGCCATTGGTGTCCCCGTCGTGCACCGACCTCATCCGGAGTTTGAATCAGTCATCGGGTACTTTGTCAATATGGTCGTCCGGAGGGTGAGGGTTTCGCAACCCAAAGGTCCACAAACCTGTCGCTACAATTCAAAAGCAGCTGCTGGATGCGCAGCTATATCAAGACCTACCATTCCAAAACGTTACGAAAATGCTGAAGGTGGTGCATGATCCGAGTCCCCACCCAGTCAGTATTTAACTGGGAAGCTAAGGACCAGGTGAAAGAGAATGCCGAGGACATCGCTGTGCACCTTCATGAGTATCAGTTCATGTCGCCGCCACCGTCTGTAGCCAAGTTCGACTTAAATGCGACGGCGATGGCCACCGGACCTGAGCTTAGTATAAACTCCAACTACGCCACAAGTCTATTTGGCTGCGATACAATTCGGGGATAATTACAGAGCTATTAGCACCTGCTTCATCAACTAGCGTGCAGCACGGCAGAGACCAAAATTTTGGTGCCTTTACTAGCCTTGGGTGTGACTTTAGTGCAGGAGCAGCACTCCATCCCCGACACGAATGTTAGAGACACAATGTCAACTTCATCGCTTTGTGCAGCTTTGAACAAGAGGCCATCGTGTTCTAAACTGAGTTGCTGTCATCAGCGGGAATCGAAGTCTTTCATACAGGGAAATCAGCTCGCAGGTGAATCAATTAGCCCATTGGATGATGACTACGGAGAATCTCGAGGTCAATAACTGCATTTCCCTCATGCTTGACAAGGACAGGATCATTAGCATTATCACACTCTGGAAAACAGGCGCGGCGTATATGCTACTGGACCCAAGTTATCCCAGCCAGCGTATTCAGCCGATCCTGAAGGAGATCAAGAGTAAAATTCTTCTCACTACAACCAAGTACGCCAATCAGGCGGACATTGCTGACAGCGCGCACATAGTAGCACTTGACTCGCCGGATATAGTCTATTCTATCAAGCAGCAGCCTACCGACAACCTCAACTTAACGATACACCCGCGAAGCCTGGCATATGTGATTTATACCAGCGGCACAACCAGTAGGCCGAAGGGTGTACACGTTGAGCAAAGAAGCGTCTTATGGCTTCGCGATGCTTTGGTGAAATGATTTTTGGGAACAATGATACGGCTCAGGCGGTGCTATTTCTCTCAAATTACGTTTTCAATTTCTCCATGAAGCAGTTGATTCTGTCCACCTTTAGTGGAAGTAAGTTCATCATATCCACAATCATCGAAGTGGTCAATGAGAATTTCTACAAGGTGGCGAATGCCCAGCGGCTTACGTACCTCAGCGGTACCCCATCAATGCTCCACCAGATTGACCTTGCCCAACTGCAGCACCTACGGATGGTCACCGCAGCCGGAGAGGTGTTGCACCGGACACAGTATGAGAAAATGCGGGCTCAGTTCGCTGGACCGATCAATAATGTATACGGCGTCACGCAGACAACGGTATACACCGTTGTGACACCCTTTGAGAAAGGCTCTCCTTTCAAGAATGAACTACGCGATATACTATCTGGAACATACGGATACGTGCTGAATGATCGCCTTGAGCGCTTACCCATGAACGCCGGCGGAGAGCTACACTTGAGTGGCGATTGCCTAACGCACAGATATCTAAATCAATATACGCTGCCAAATGAATGGGTTGTTCCCAATCCTTTCCTCAGGGACAACTCGGGCCGCGGTGGTTGTGGCCAGCTATACAAGATTCTCTCTTCTCCAGTAGTATACTAAATAGACTGAATATCAAAATTCACGCACAATATAGAGCTCCTGTAAATAGACTCTATCTGTCTGTCTCTGGAGCCCTGCTTCCACGGCTGCCATAGTAATAGAATATACCCTGCGACAGCTTTGCTGGATTACTAGTATAGAGATATATTAATAGACCCTAGACGCCTAGGATCATGACCAGCGTCGAGGAAGCCGTTCACAGCCTCAACCCTCTCATCGCTGTGGGCAAGGTCCTGTACATCGATGTGTCGGATACAACGCCTGGGTAATCATCAAAGTAAATGCATACGCTCAAGCGTAAGGGCTGCAGCCATTCGCTGTCTACCAGGGCAAGCGGAATGCGCTATATAGGGATGCTGAAGGAGGGCGCTCAGCCCTGATGAGGGAGGATGAGGTTACAGTATCCAAGGAGCTCGAAGCGGTTGCGAAGCGGAAACAAACGAGTCTTCACGCGGTAGTATGCTCCCAAATGCGATGCAATTTCCAGCCACTGACTCTAGGGCATGCCCTCGCTATGTCCACAAGTCCCCTTACGTCTATCCGACCATTGGACAGCGAAAGGTGGAGCATCTTCCAACGAATACTGACGCCCTTGACGTTAAGTTATCTGGGGAAGGAATGGACAAGAGCGACACAACTATGTCATTTGATCCTGGGTTCCCTATGAATTTCATCTAGGTCAAGCCGTACAACTTGAAGTTGACTTTTGCCGATGTGACATAAACACGCTTTTCAGTATGTCCCGATTCCTCTTCCCACCAGCAGCCAGTGGGGCAGGTTAACCTTCACTGTGCTTACATTTTCACTTACTATCGAGCGTCGTGTAAGTCATTATTAAGGGTTATAGGCAAGCTTCTCTTTTCCCACAACCTCTGGGATATCTTCTGCAGACAGACAGTTATGCAACCAGTTTTTAAAAAAACAATGATATGGTTGAAAGTAAACCCACGTTTAGAAGGTGCCCATATGTCTCTAATCATGGAAGATGACTTCACCAGTATACAAAGCTGGGCGCAGATATTAAGATAAATGGTTATCAAGCTACCGGAACATATGCTGTTACTTTACGTAAGTAGGACATATACGAGTCCAGGATGCCAGAAAGGGTGAAAAGAGAGTATGGGATGAAGATGAATGCTGGTTTTCATAGACTCGTATGGACACGCACAGGTAAAGCAGTTCCTTCACTGGCAAAGTCGACACTGGCGAAAGTGGACACGACGATGAAGAGAAGGTGGTGGATAGCTATCTATTTGCTTTTCCCTTTTTTTTTAATTGCCGAGATACCTAACACAGTATTGATCTACTCTTTCAGGTATAAGCTGCGCACAGAATTTTACCTATTTCAGTAGTTGTGATCTCAGGAGAAAGAAGGGCAGAATGAGGCTGTATCAGCTACACATACGGAGCCTACTGAGGATCGGATGCCATTTCGATAGATACACAATTCTATGGACGACTCTATCGGCTCTCTTGACTGCTTCCTTCTCACTAACTAATGGGTAAAGCCTTCAGGGGCTGGAGTTCGGTGCTCGAGCCAAGCCGCTAGGATCACGTGGTCTCGTATAGATTCATATCAAGTAGCGACGGCCTTGTATAATACGAGTGATATTACCAAGTGGGCGTCGTTCGTGGAATAAACACAAACCATGAGCATGGATTGGATGGGGTACATCAGTCACAAAAGTAATATTAAAACGAGGCTATCCTCCCCTCCCGCCTATGTGATGGGAGTATGGCACATATTATTGGTAGAATCAATTACGCCCCACTTAGAAGCGTACTTTTAATAATGATTGATTGGATCAAAGGGCATTCAGACCTCTTCGATGCGTCGATAAGCCGGGCGCTGCCCACGTCATCAAGAGGCTGCCTAGGTGAGGACGCGGTATTAGTAATCGCACTTGTGTCTATTATAGCTTGTATATGTATCTACAAACTGCCACATAAACTCGCCATGAACAGAAGAGACAGGATCGGCTCAAAGTCCCACTCCCTTCAAATAGGACATGGTACTCATACTCATCAATTCACCTCATCACCTCTTACAATGTTTGTCAGGGTAGTCTATAGGTTTTTAAATTACCTGATCTCGATCCCGGCGTCGGTGAAACACCGTCAGCCACGCATCCAAGTGGTCTGTGTCTCTGACACACACTCTCAGCGTTGTGACGTTCCCGATGGCGACCTCTTGATCCATGCTGGAGATCTAACCGCCCACGGAAGTGCAGCAGAGATCAAGGAAGCCATTAACTGGCTAAAATCACTTCCGCATCGCCACAAGGTTGTGATATGTGGTAATAGTGATCGATTTTTTGATGCCAGTTCCCGGTTACTCCAAGACGTTCAAGTTACGACATTGCCAGTTGAAAGTGGCCTGCACCCAAGAGATTCTTCGCAACGGAAACCTGGTATGGTCTTTGACTGGGGCGATATACATTATCTTCAGCAAACTTCAGTATCTCTAACATTTCCTGGCGCTTCGGCTGGGGTCCAACGGCAGATAAATATCTATGGGGCACCGCAGGTCCCTGTTTGTGGCGGCCCCGAAAATGCATTCCAGTACTCAGTAGATTGCAATCCTTGGTCTGGCAATATACCCGCCTCTACTGATATCTTGGTGACACATACTCCGCCGAAGTTTCATTTAGATTGGTACCAGGACTCACCGGAAGGTTGCCTATTTTTGCTTCTAGAGTTGTGGAAAATCCGCCCTTTACTACATGTGTTTGGGCATGTGCATACATCACATGGATCGGAGCGTGTGCACTGGGACAACTTTCAGAAGTGGTGGGAGAGGTACTGTGTGAGTTTGTTAAAGTTGTCTGGTACTGGACTGGGGCTCTTTAGCTGTACAAATTTCTTTCAGCCAAGTCTGTGGCGGGACGCCACTATGGTTTTGTTATCTGGAATGACTACTATTGTGAGGGCAATGGCCGGTCTGCGTCGTAGTGAAAGGTCGTCTACTCTAATGGTTAATGCAGCTTGCATGGGCGAGGATGGCCAAATGTTAACAAAGGAGCCTATTGTTGTGTACATATAGCAGACCAAAGGAGAAAACACCAGGTGCTAGGCTACTGAACAGCGCGGTTGATGCAAGCGCAACCTCTCAATCAGCTTCTTACTCAATGTACACCAAACATCTGCCGGGCTTTTTCTTGGAGTTAGTAATGCTCATTGGAGAATCTTATCCGGGAAGGATAGCTCTTCCATGAACAGGGCTGCATAACCGCTGATTTGCTCAATACAAAGTGCCCAATACGTGCAGAGTGACTGGTCCAAAATCTTCAATCGTTGCGCTCAAAAACCTTCAAGAACCAACAGCCAGTGTCTTCGCATACTCACCAGTAAATGCATCGGTACACATTGTGGTGGTCGTGCATTGAGATCTCAATCGCAACAGTCCACACCCAACCTCACTGGGCATAACTCCTTTCACCGGTTCTAGCCCATTTCGACGGTCCACCTTGTTTGTTACCTTCTCACCCACAGCAGGAGCCAACGTTTTGGTCATCTTTGTTACCCGTCAGTTGAGGGGCATTTGCTGACGAACCATACCCAAATTGCCGGGCTACTTCCATTCTCATTGTCTTCCCCAAGCGGCTATATTTCAACCAAATGTCCTACACTTGTCTGAATCCCCAAGTATCACATATCCCAGCGGGACTTGCACTGGTCAAGATATGAAAGCATATCGGCCGACATCATTTGTACAAAAAGCAGGACAGGGTATAACCAAGGTAACGCGGAGGGCCACTATTCTGTTGTGCTGCAGGGCCCACCAGGTCAAGCAAACAAAACTAGAATCTGCAACCCGGACAGATGGAGACTTCGCACATTCTTTTCCGTAGTGCTGTATAACCAACAGATTTTACGTCATTTCCTGACTGCGTCAACATACGGGTTTACAAGGCCCCCGGCTCGTTTTGGGTGAGCGTGGAGATATATTAATTTGTGTGTAATAAGGGCGTCTGGACAGGGCATATATAGAATTAAGAGACAATAAAGGCGTAGCTCTGTGGGTGACTGCAGAGTCTTGTTACTCTTTACAGTAAAACAAACAACAATATACTTCTTGTTGTTGGATTTGCATATACACTGAGATTTAATGGATATTTTTATCAATATCCGGTGCGTATAAAAAGACAAAATTATACTAATTATACTTGATTAGAGAGAAAAGAAAAATACTATTAACTATAAGTAACAGAGCCAGCAGAATAATGATATGCGATATTGTATAAAGAGAGGCTATGTTATTAATCATTAGAAACTTATCAATTTTTTAAGAAAGATAAACTAGAATCTAGAAGAAGAGAAGAGAAAGAGTCTATTCATAAGTTTCTCGATGTCCAAATCCTGGCCTCTTACATGGAATTATTATAAAGAAAAAGTTTGAAACTATTTACAAAAGCCAGATCTTGCACAAGTCTCGGGGGCTGGAAAAAAGGTATCGCTAAACAGTTCTTACACAATCCTCTTGACCTTAAGAAAAAAAGAGTAGTTGTGAGAGAACAGCTTCAAAATCAAGCAAAACAGCTTCAGAATGGGGAAAAAGAGCTAGAACTTATGGAGTCTTCCCCGGGGGGAGAGGGGGCCAAAACCCGCCCCAACACGACCCGATATCAACTCTAGCTTGAAGTAAAGAAGCTTTTCGTGAATCATAATGGCTCGGGGCCTCGGCGAATGGAAAGATGTACAGATAAGATGAAAATTATCACTTTATACCCCCTCGGTTTTTTTTTTTTTTTTTTTTTTTTTTTAGCTTGTACGGGGGAATGCTGAGGTCCTTGGGCGGGAACGGCTGTAGTCCTCTTCCGGCCATGTATGCCACCCTAAAGTGAGAGAGTTTAAGAAACAAAAAGAACAATTGACAATTTCGGATGTGATCGATGTCATTGAATTCTACATCTCGTTTCGAAATTGTAGCGTTCCCGCCTGAAGGTTCCTCTTTTCATGTTTAAAATGGAACTTTGTACGGCTAGTTGAACTTTCTAGAACCATGGAAAACGTTCGTACTAACGCTAACTATGACATTCAAAATACCTAGATACGGATAGCATATCGTCGTAGTACCAACGCCTAAAAGTTAATTGGAGCCTCCGCAAACGGTTGTTAAAGATCCGCCAACCCTAAACTTGCGTTACAATACACAAATACATCATAGACTTGGAGTTTTTACTAATATAACTATCGCTACAGGATCCACACAGCACTCGACCCGTATTCTAGCTTTCACCAAACATGGATATTTTAAACGCAGCTTTGATTCTATTGAAACTCTCTGCAGAATAAGGCTCAAAGTTTAACTCTCCACAAGGCTAGGCGAGGCTCTGTAGACTTATAGAAAAGATTTACTTACATTTCATATAATTGTTTGGGTTATAGGCATAGTAATGTCCATACTCTGTTTCACGGCGCTGTTGCAGCTGAAGCTGTATTCCTTTGTAAGACGCCTATCTATAAATTTCCACACAGTAGAGCCGCCATCAATGTTTAATCAAAGAAATCCACGTGGCTCGATGGTTTTCTATTGATAACCCTTTCGCATAGGCTTCAACTTGATCTCCCTCAACCGCATCCGATCCGATTCATAAATTTAGGTTCAATTCAAGTTCCTAGGCGACGATCGCAGACGTCAGTCCAACCTGCGGAACACATTTCCTTGGCACTATAAGCGGGTCCCGTGGAGCATTGCCTAGGCTTCCAGCCGAACTTACGAAGCTATATGATTGAAAGCATCTTAGATTGAGAACGAGTGCAGCTGGGAATAGCTACTAGATCATCACAAACCGAGCTCCGTAGGCCTGTCTTTCTCTCTTTACGTTACTGGCCACTTTCGCCGTCTGCGAGTCTGTCTTGATGCAGGGATGACGGTAGTGTCAATGTATCAGCCATTGATATCCTTGTGGCAAGCATACCAACATACCAACTCTATGGACCAATTCACTCTGGGCTTTAATTGTTCGCCACGCAATGAAGCGTTGCTGTTATTTACCGCCACTTCGAGGCATTCTAGACCAGCGCATGACCTACCAACATAGAGGTCGACACGATGATCCAAGCTCCCGTCACCTTCCCTTTGTCATGGAATAAACCTTGTATATTAGCGGATACCCTTGTTGGAAGTTCACGTCACATCCCGTACGGTCCTATCTCAGGTTTGCTAGTTTTCTATAATGAGGTCAATGTATCCGTTTCTATTCATGATGTCAGTGGATGCCGTAGCTTGTTATTCACCAGTGACCGTTCTAGCTACGCAAAGGATATCTCGAAGGCTGGAAGCAGTATAAACAAACCCAACGTGAATTTTCGTGCTGTGGGCTATCTACCATGTATAATTATACAGAAACCTGCGATCAATCAACTGACTGCGCGAAAAGCTTCCGAGACAAAATTACTCCTTACGGCTGAAAAGACGGAAGACTGCGAACTATACATCCATCCGTCGACAGCTGCAATGCGACCGACACTAAATAATGCTGGGAAACGCCTTGCCGTCAACTTTATTGACCAAACTGCGCATAGTTCCCCATCGGAGAGAGTAGTGTGTCAAGAAGTGACAATCGGTTCAAAAAACGATAATTACTTTCTAACATACCGCAGCCTGGCCAATATGATAAACAGGCTTGCTAAGTGGCTTGATAAATGCATTCCAGCCGATTATGAATCCCGCGCTATCGGGTCAGTTTCACGAGGTCTATTAGGTCACTATCTAACGCTTGGCAGATACTTGGCTTCCAGTGATATCAGGCACCTTGCGATCACTTTTGCGGCCGTGAAAGTTCGGGCCAAGGTACGTTGCAACCATGGGTAACAGGTTTGTCCTCTTGTTCCACCTGCTGAAAGGACTCCATGAACACTCGGGAAGGTGGTCCTCCTGTCGCCCCGAAACTCGGCTGCGATTCATAGCCATGTGATGCAAGAAACGAACTGCTCATTTCTTATTTTTGACAATCCGTTTCACGAACTTGCAAACGAGTTAATACGTGATGCACAAGTGCGGACTTGTGCCATTCCAACCCTACTCGAATGCCTGAGATACGGGGACACCGAAGAAAACTACCCGTACCAGGAGACATGGGCGACAGCTGCGGATGATATATTTGCGGTAAGCACTACCAACATCATGGCTCTGGCGATACTAATCCCTGTGGACAGATTCTACACACCTCAGGGTCCACTGGTATGCCGAAACCCATTGAAATCCCCCATTCCTTTATCGCCGCTATAGATGCACAGCACCTGGTCTCTTCTAGGGTTGGAAGGAAATGTCAATTGGAAATCCTGGCTGAAGCAGATTTGCCATTTATGGGTTTTCCTCTCTTCCACATTGCAGGACTGGGCCTCAGCTGCTTTCTCATCCTCTCTGGTTGTACGCTGGTGCTAGGGACCCCAAGCAAGCCAGTAAGCCGCCAGATGGTTCGTGACGTCCTCAAGACATCAGGTATCGATGCTGCTCTCTTGCCCCCGTCAGTGCTGGACGATGTAGCTCAAGACGAACAACTGGTGCAGGAGCTGTCTCGATGTCGGTATATTATGTTCGGTGGTGGCACGTAGTACCCTTCCCGTAACATAAAATTTCATTTGTTCTGACCAGGTCTGTAGGCTGCATTGGTGCAGGGGCAGGGGAGTCTCTGTCAAAGAAAGTTCGTTTAATTAACAGTTTTGGTAGCTCTGAGTGTGGTTCATTCATCCAGTTCCCCATAAAGTCCAAGCACTGGGACGGCTATCAATTCTCTGATGGATTGAACGGGATTGAGTGGCAGCGAACTGACACACAATCAGACGATTTCGAGATGGTTATCGTCCGCAGCAACTCTGCCAGCGAGTTTCAGGGGGTCTTCAAGATCTTCCCTCATTTGGAACAATTCGAGACTAGAGATTTATTCTCTAGGCACGAGACCGCCGCAGACTGCTGGGTGTATCGAGGCCGAAGGGACGACATTGTGGTCCTGTCAACAGGAGAAAACCTCAATCCACTCTCGATAGAAGGCGCGATCTGCACTCATCCGGGCATTCAAGGTGCTCTCGTTTTCGGCTCCAGCTACCCGGCGCCAGGCTGCCTAATAGAACTGGCTAACGCTGAGGAAGATAGAATGGAGGATATCAAGCAACAAGTCATGGAGACCCTCGACGATGCGTATCGTACCTCGCCTGACTTCGCTCAGATTCCCGCCAAAAATATCATGTTTGCTAACAGCGACAAACCTTTCATTAGGACAGACAAAGGCACAGTGCAGCGCAAAAAAACCATTCAGGTTTACCAAGCAGATATCGACCGCCTGTATAAATCTTCCAAAGGAGGGTTCGATAGCCACGGGATATCTATCGATCTGTCGTCCGAAGAAGCACTCGCTGTCTCCTTAGTGGGATACATTGCACGGTTGATGGGTGCTGATTCTTTAGACTCGAGCAGTGACTTCTTTAGAGCTGGAATGAGCTCGCAACAGGTAGAGATTCTGGCTGCTACTGTACGAGAAGCAATTCGAAATTGGCCGGATTGCGCTTTGGATGAGAATCAACTTAACGAGGACGCTATATACTCCGAAACATGTGCGACAAGGCTTGCGAATTATATCTTCCACCAGTGCAATTCGCCACCGAACGCGGATTCAGATGACCGACTAGAGGTCATGTCTGCAACACTAGAGAAGTATGCACAAATCCGCACATTGGTATACCCTCTGGTTGACAGTGTTTAACAGGTATACTGCATCTCTTCCAAGGGGGAAAAATAGTGATGAACGCCAACTCGAGAGCAGCAAACATATTATACTTGTCGGAAGTACGGGGTTTGTGGGTTCGCATCTTCTCCGCGCTCTCTCTCGGAGAAGTAGAACCAAGAAAATCACATGTATCGATCGAAAAAATCCAGGCCGAGCACAGCCAAAAGCTACAGAGGAGCCAGGCAGAAGTAGTGGGTCTGTAGAGATGCAGTATCTCACCGGAGATCTCCAAGCCCAAAACCTTGGCTTGGAAAAGCAGACTTACTTTGAGTTGACTGAGTCAGTGACTACCATTTTGCATTGCCAGTGGCTAGTAGATTTTAACCAGCCTCTGTCGGGTTTCGATTCACAAATCCAGGGCTTGGTAAATCTAGTAAAGTTCGCTGTCGCATCAGAACGACAACCACGGATAATTTTCCTGTCTTCCATAGCCGCAGTGAGTAGCTGGGATAAGGACTACCCAGTCCCTGAAACACTACTTAGTTCCTTAAATTACGCGCGAACAGGCTATGGGGAGAGCAAGTTAATTGCTAGTCTGCTACTTCACAAAGCAGGTGAACTGGCGGGGGTCCGGGGGTCAATATGCCGCTTGGGTCAAATAGCGGGACCGGTGAATACAGACGGCGCGTGGCCTCTCCGTGACTGGTTCCCGCTACTTCTCCAAAGTTCAAAGGCCATTGGATACCTGCCGAAGACTTTGGGGGCCCAGGAGCACCTTGATTGGATCCCAGTTGATATCCTGGCAGAGCTGCTTGCAGACCTCACGGACACAGAAGAGAAGAACGAAGAGGAAACCACATCTTACTACCATTTCGTAAATCCCAATCGAGTTACGTGGGAAAGCATCTCAAGAACTGTCAAAGCCGAACTGCAAGGAAAATGTAGAATGATAACTTTGCCCGAATGGATAAGAAAGCTGGAGGATCACGCGGTTAGGGCAGCAAACTCTAACCAGCAACCACCCCCAGGGGCGAAGTTGATTGATTTCTACAAGTCACTTGAAGCTAAGCCATTGGAGCTGGAGACACACTCTACCCAACTGCGTATTCCTCGCCTTAGCAAGGTTCAGCCCGTGAATGAAGAATGGATGCGAACTTGGTTCAGAGAATGGGCTTCTCTGGAGATAACTTGAACAGGACTTCCCTTGAAACAAGTCCTTCTCATGTTGAATTAGATTAAATCTTGGCAAAGCTTCTGCCACAGTAGCAGAATAGTGAAGGTTCCTGTACCAGTGCCTTAACAGGTGCGTTGAGGTTTATATTCTCGCTTCTCGAATAGTTTATTTACGTCGCCGGTGTATGCCCCTATCCCAGGCAAGGTATACTGATATGAATCTATCCGAGACACGTGATCACCTAGTGGCTTGGCCCGGATCAGCGACTTCTACCCATGAAGGCTTTACCCATTAGAAGAGGAGTAGAAGCGATCAAGATAGTTGATAGAGTCGTCCATAGAATTGAGTATCTATCCGAATGGCATCCGGTCCTCAGTAGGCTACGTACGTGTAGCTGATACAGCCTCATCCTGCCCATCTTCCCCTGAGATCACAACATATACCTCACTCAGTCTTTGTAGGACTTGGGTCTTAGAACGAACCTGCTGAGGTGGTTGTCTAGTAGGTTCGCTGAGCCTCCCGCAAGGCTAGTGCTATAAACTTATTATTAGTCAAGGAATTTCAGGTCAGCGCGTAAGATAGAACTGATGAGATACCAGTCACTAACCAACGTGTCCACCTCAAGAATCCGAGTTTGCTCGGTCAGCACCAAACATGTCCCTCAGATACACATATCTAGAGTGGCATACCCTCACCGCAATACCCTCGCCATATTCTCACCTATACTCACAATTCGCCACTCTATCCATATCCATAAACTAGCTTAGCATATATATATATATATTTGGGGGGGTGTGGGGGATCTTAACAACGAAGAGGAAAGCTAGATTCCTTGTTGTTCTTTGGTTCTCTATTTCAGTATTACTCATCACATTTTATTTAACTATAACTAGTTAATCAAACTAATACTGGTTACTAATGTGATATAACCTGACTCACTGATAGGTGCATAGTACCCTAGCTTTCGACAATTAACAAAAACTTTGGACGCCTCGATAGGGCTAACGCGACTTTTCGGGTTGAGATAATATGGCATCTTTACAGGACAGTAATTCAGCTTTAGGAGCCGCCGCCAGAGACTAGATTAGCACGTTTAACTCCATTGCTTCCTACGTTATAAACATCAAAACCTAGAACGAAGTACAAAGGGGCATTGCTACTTTTCATAACTCTTCACCCCACCACTATGACTTTTGTATTGCTAGGTCTAGATTTTCGAATTCATTTTGTAGTTTATATTTCGGTGTATCTCGTTGGGTCCACTATCGAGGTATATAACATACATTCCAAATTGCCCGTAAAATACCTGCTCTTAATATTTTTAACGGGTTCAGTCCCGGAAGATTACCCAACAAATAAGTATCCCTTACGGCTGTAAATCTTGGTCAGCATCTGCTACTCTAACTTTATAGCATTGAACAATTGCCGTGCAGAATTTTTTTTTAAAATACTTATATATATTCAATAATGGCTGCCACCATAGAAATGTCCCGCTTCAAACCTGCAGAAAGCTGCTACTGCACCCATCATGATAATGAGTACGGCTGTGTCAAGTATATACTTATCAGGGTAGAACGCCTGTCAACTAGGTAAGGATACGTTGGCTGAACGGTAGAAACATTTTCATTCAAAAAAAAGTAGAATAATGAGATGGACACTGATTTCTGCTCATCGATATTGTATCTTTGCAGGTATATTCATATCTGAGCCATTCGGCCACCAAGAGGGCCTTCATGCATGAAGGGCTAGGATTCTGTTTGCGATGGAAATGGTTTCAGGGCCTGAGAGGCCGCACCGGCATCGCTACCGTTGCTCTACCTGATCCGTGACAGGCTGACTGGGAGCCACATATACACACTTGATGTAGGTATTTATAGAGAGAATAAAATGAACTTCCTAAATGCTTGATAACATAATTATGCCGGCATCTATTTCGTCGGTTGACCAATGTGCTGTGGGTGGAATTGATGAAATTGTTCGTTTTTGGGCATTTTTGCGCTAACCGGGGGGTTATATGTACATATCAGTTGTCCCACCCGAATAAAAATATATAAAATAACTGCAAGTAATATATGTCCCCCAGAAACTATGGAATGTATAGTACTATAATTTTGGTATTTGTGTATACTGGGGCGGTGTTGTACATGTTTTATTCCACCTAGTAGGGATATGAGCAAATTCATTATATAGCCTCGGGCTTCTTCATTGTAGTCAGTAGTATGGCAGCTTTTGTGTGTAAGACTATACATAGTGGCTCACGAAGGAGAAGAACTTTGATTATGAGGGTGTTGTCAATTCGCGGCCTGTATATAACGCATGTGGCATATAGCTAACTAGGAGAATGGCCTGCACAAGGTGGATGTGTATAAGGGCTTAGTCTGGCCGAGAGAAACCTAATATAATAATAATCACAAGTCCAGCTCGTCAGCCATGCTCAGTATCTGCCTTGCTAATTCATCACCACGAATTGCACTGTAGATTCGGCTGATATAAGTTCCCATTGTTTTCCTTTCCTGCTCTCCATCATCTTTTCCCGTGTAAACGGGGTGGTCTTTGATGCCTTCGTGGAAAGGTACTTGCAGTTGTTCTCGTATGAACTGGTAGACTGGCTTTGTTCCCGCGCCTAAGTACTGAGGAGTAATTCTGGCCATAGCGGAGCCTTTGTGCGCGTTGTGGTAGGAGTTCTCCAAGATAGTAGGGAGTGAGTCATTCCATGATTGAACAAGGTACCAACCTTCTTGGCAGGCCTTCGGGGTTTGTTTTGACTCCGCCGTGTTAACCATATAACCCAAACAATCGCGAGAAACCTGGGCGCATCTTTCCTGTACGCCTAAACGGCTTCTCTCTAGCCACGACGCTTTGATGGTAGACCATATTTGGCTAAACCATGAATGACATGAAGCTTTTTCGTAGCCTTCAAGATCGTTCAAAATTCTATGCAAGGACACTTCGCATGCTGACTCAGCAGCATAAAAGAACTCCTGTTGCATGGCCCGTAGGTCAAGTGCTTGGCAAACAATATATAGATGTGCCGCACACATCATGCTCAAGATTTCCACGCATTTCGCCGTGTACATCGAGGAGATGAGAGCAAGTGAGTTGACCGACTGATTTCGCATCTCGGCAGATTGTATACTGCTGACGACTGAGTTTGCCAAAAAACCGAGTTCTGAGCAATATGCTGCCATGTTTACTTCGACCCCTTTGGCAGCGAAGGAAAGGTGTGGGTCTTCAACACACAGGTTTGGAGGCAAGCCATTACTGATCAATGGGTCAACCATCTGCTGGCATTGCGCAAGGAGCAATTTCCCTAGCATGAATAGTGACGTCCTTGTTTTCTCCATTGCAGACGTGACAATAGTAGCTTGGAAATTACCTCCATGATGGTAAGTGTTCTCCTCTATATTGATCAGAGGATTATCTGTGCTTGCATTAAGCTCGATGCTGACTTGCCGGTCTGCAGCCAGTAGGTCCTCGAGTTGCGGTCCAATCCATTGAGGCGCGGTACGTAAGTCGTAGCGATCCTGGGCTAAGCCATCTCTCTCTTCGTTCGGATCTCGACATAGTCTGGAGCACCTAAGAAAACCCTGGATATTCCTAGCTACCTCTCGCTGGCCGGGGTGCGGGCGGCATGTAGAAATAAAATCGTGATAATTGTCGACAGTGCCCTGGAGAGCCTCAGTGCTCATGGCAGTCAAAATCTCTGCTAGGACCGCCAGAATATGGCTATCATGAACAACTAGAGTCGCGGCACTAGTGCTTGGAGCGGTTCCATTCATCACCGCTAGACCTTCCTTTGCCTGCAGTCTGAGTGGTTCCATATTGATGTTTTTGAGTGCCTCGGCAGCGGAAACTATCTGCATACCTCGTGTGTCCCTAGTTCGAACAAAGATATCGGGATTACCTTCAAGGAGACCACCTAGATAGGAGAGGGGGGCCAAATCGCCAGATGCAGAGATACTCCCTCTCTCAGGGATCAGGGGCAGAATGTCTTTTTCCAGCATCGCAATCAGAAATTCGGCAATTTCTGTCCTTACACCCGAGTGACCTCGAATGATCGAGTTGCAGCGCACGAGGATCATGCCTCTGACGACATCCTCTGGAAGGCTATGTTGACTTGTGGCATAGGAACCAACTGGCGTTTGATGTTGGGTATGAAGTAGGATTCCGCATTGGTGGTGCTGAAAGGCGGAGTGTTGAAGTGCCGAGAGCTGATCAGTTCTCATGTATGAAGTTCCTCCAACCCCGGTATTTACACCTAGTTGTTACATCAGACTACGATCTGGAAGTTTTGATCACGAATACGTTACCATATATTACTTCGCCCCTGTCAATGAGGCCATGGAGAGTTTCATAGCTGGCCTGCATGCGGCCAAGTAGAGCCTGGGTTTGATTAATGGAAACCTTCGCCGAATGTCTTAGTGACCACAGTCAGCTATTTTTATTAACACCGTGGGCCTTTAGAGTTCTAGAAAGGTTACCTGGCCACGCAAACTGTCTCGGCAATTTCCAAACTCCGGCCGTCTATCTTCACTTCCTCTTCACCTCCTAAGATCAAGAGTCTCTGCAAATTGTGGCGTACTCGACGTATATGATCAGCCATTGCGTCTAACTGTGATATGTATGAATCCTGCTGACGATGCCCGCCGGAAGTTTCGGAAATCCCCTCAAAGACTCCTTTGAGAAATGCCTTCGACCTATATACAAGAAGGTACCGCCAAGTACTAGCAGATCCACTATGTATACTACCGCAAGCGGAGGGTGTCCAGTCCTACAGGATGTGGGTCCTAATCGAGGAAACTTCCACGGAATAGAATAAAACCTGTTTTTGCCACTAAACTTTGTCTGAGATACAGCTTAACTTTGCAATGTGGACCTGTGGAGCGAAGCCAACAGTAATGAACCTTATTCAATATATGACGCCTAGTGGAAATCCAGCGTTTTAGTACCAACAGTCCCGCCGTCCCAGCTGCTACAAAAAAAAAAGGTTATACTCTTCTTGCTTTTGTAAAAGCCCAGTTAAAATGGAAATTTTGGAGGAGGTTGATGTTCTGATCATTGGGGCCGGCCCAGCCGGGTAAGAAGAGATGATCTGCTTCAGATTTGGCAGAAGGCTAACGTGCGTGAATAGATTAATGGCCGCTGCCTGGATGGCCACGACGGGGGTAAAAACTATAATTGTTGATCAGAAACCATGTCGGACGTTGACCGGACATGCGGATGGATTAGAAAGCCGAACTCTAGAAATACTCGCCAGCTTTGGTCTGGCCGAGGTGATATCGTCCGAAGCTAACCCGACGATCGAGCTTTGCTTATGGGTGAGTATATCAACAGCTTCTCAGAACTCCGTGACGATTCTGATATCCCAGGATGAAGGACGTCTCACTAGCTGGTGGTATTGAACGACGAATCGTTCGAACAAACTGCAATCCTGGGATCTCCAAGTACGATGAGTGTACCTTAGGTCAAGCGCGAATTGAGGAACATTTATTGGGCTTCCTCCAGCAACACGAGAACATAAGGATAATGTGGTCTACTAATCCACTGCTGATGGAGGACCGGAGCACCCGGAAGCATTGGCGTCCTTCCTCCTACCCTACCCGGGTGATTCTCGAGACTACTGAGCAACAAACAAATGTATAGCCAAACCCTTGGATTGTTCAAAATAGAATGGCCAACTGAAAAAAATCAATAGAAATCAGCGTTGGGAAAGGAAGCGGCATTTCAGACTCTAGTCAAAGCAAAGTATCTCCTAGGATGCGATGGAGCCCACAGCTGGGTGCGGAACCAACTCCACCTCTCGCTCGATGGAGATCAAACAGATGAGCACTGGGGCGTAATTGACTCCGTGCCAATCACCAACTTTCGTGAGTTATATCGTCCGTTCGGGAAAGACTTAATGGCCTTTTATAACCAGTATGTAGCGGACATTCGGAAAAGGTGCATCATCAAGTCAGGTTCCGGGAACCTCATGATTATTCCCCGAGAGGGGAAGCTGGTTCGTGTCTATATCCAGCTCACACCTGCAGCTGCCACTAGTTTCAATCAGAACCACCACATAGACACTTTGCTCAGTGTTACACAGGAGATTCTACGACCGTACAGCTTTCATATATCGCACCTTCACTGGTCTACGATATACACTGTAGGCATCCCTTCGTTGTCTTCACCGGATTGCCAATAGTTAATCCTTAGCACAATGTTTCTTAGGTTGGCCGTCGTCTCTGCCGGACATTCTCAAAGCACAATAGGGTTTTCCTTGCAGGTGATGCAATTCATACACACTCTCCCAAAGCGGGGCAGGGTATGAATGTGAGTTTACAGGATGCCTATAACCTCGGCTGGAAATTAGCATCTGTTATTCAAGGAGCAATGGATAGCCGGATACTTGAAACATATCAAAAAGAGCGATTTCCCGTGGCAGAGCGACTTCTTTCGTTTGATGAACGAATCTGCGGAAGTATTTGCTACACGATGGACATGACAAGGAAGAGCCAAAACTTATCTTATCAACAAGAGCTAGAAACAGCCCTCGAAGAAGAAAACAGTTCCGCCTCCGGCCTTACCGTTCGGTATAAGGACAACCTCTTGATCACAGCTGTAGAGCACAGTGATTTCACATGCACATCGCACCCATTGCCGCTAAGCAAGCAGGGATTAGCTAGGAATATCATCGTTGGTACGAGATTTCCCAACCAACAAGTGATATCCCAGAGTGATGCCCGCCCTTGCCAACTTCAGGAGCAACTGGTCAGCTCTGGTCAGTGGCATTTGATCGCTTTCGCCGGCAACATCGCCGAGGAAGGCCCAGATAGTAGGCTACAGCAGCTGGCCTCCTTACTTGGCAGTTCAGACAGGCGTGTTCAGAAATTAATTCGCAGCGCAAGTGAGAGCCTAGTTGCTTCAGTTGCCGTGTACCTGGTACATTCGGCACCCAGGAACAGTGTTGAACTTACGGATTTACCAGACCTTTTTACGCCGTTTAATCATGCCACAGGGTATGATTATACCAGGGTATTCGCAGATAGCAAGTCTCATAGGGGCAGTGGTGGGGATGCTTACAAGTCTTATGGGATTACCCCCGAAGGCTGCCTTGTTCTAGTACGGCCGGATCAGCATACTGCATTTATAGGGTGCCTTACAGATGTTGATGCGTTAGATTGTTTCTTTGCTCGCTTTGTTCTAGCGTAATGGTATAGACTATGACCATATACAGAAAGATTCCCCTCGCCGATCTTGAGAAGCCGATGTTTCTATATATAGTATTATTCCTTGTTCACTACGGGACCTCCTGCTGATGGCCTAACAGCGCATTAATAAGCTTTCTTAAAATCAGTGGAACATATACCAGGAGCGATGCTGAATATGGCCTAGTTGGATAATTACAGTTGGCCTGCATGTACAACTCGGAGCTTCTATGCGAGCTTGACTGTCGGTCGCGGCTCGGTACCGTAGGTGATCACCTGACGCCCACTCCCACCTGACGCCCGATTTTCTATGAAAACCGGACTTAGAAATGAAGCTCTATCACCACATATATTAATTATTATCATGAGCTTTTCTAGTGGGTTTCTATTCCATCTATATAGAATGTAAAAAGCAATTCTATTAATCCCGAAAGCGCTCAGGTAGGCGAATCTGCCTGCCTCGACGATTTACTGTATAAGATGCCTCTGCAATAACAATCTGATCTAAATTACTAGTATTCTTCTTATATCTTGGTGTAGAAGATATAGGGGTCCTATTCTTGTATTTCTTAACCTCATTAATCTTATTTTAAAGCTGTAGATTAGTCTCTTTAGCAAGTTTTTTATTATTTTTTTTAACACTTCTTTTGGTCTGTTTCCTGCTGATGTATCTCTTTATTTAAAGTTTAAATTCTCTTTTATTCTTCTATTAAAAGTCTTTTTTTCTTTCTTTTTCTGTTTTTGACAAAGATTTTTATCTTGTTTTGTAGTTTTGACAAGTTGTATAGTTTTGTCTTTTTTATTCTAAAGATCTTGAACTTATTAAATTGTATTAAATAAGTAAAAGATTACATTATTATTTTCTAAAGCACGTAAACTGAATAGAAGAGATTTCTCTCGCTGGCGCTTCTTCTGTTTATTTATAAGTATTCTAGCCTGCTGGTTGTTGAGGACTTGTTGATTATTGTACTACTCTTCTTAAGAGCGTTGAACACTACAATAACATTGAGATAGTGTAAACATGCTTACACTATATTTTTAAGCAATTTTCGTGTAATTGGCCGGTTTTCCTGCTTCCAAGCTTTCGATCTCTTCCAAAGCTGCCTGAATTGAAGTCATATTGGCAGAGTTATAGTGGTTTGATAATTGTCAAAAAGTCGGTGTATATCTGAATATCGGGCGTCAGGTGGGGCTGGGCGTCAGGTGATAAGATACGGTATAAGCGTGAAGATCATCCGATATCATGCTTGAAATACGCCTGAACTCCGACAGCCAACAACATCAAGAGGGTCAGGAATCCAGTACAAGGCAGTGACGCTATGGAGAAGGTTAAGTAGCGATAGTAAGGCCTTCAGTGATTTATTCAGTCAATATATAGAGGGGACAGTATATATAGGATATTCATCGTCATTGTTCACTAACAAATTACCATGGGATCGACCAAGAGAAAAAATATTTTCTAGTTCACTCCATCTTCAAGGTTGAGAAGGATGGCAGCAACTTGCAGGCCCTGGATTATCCTCAATCTGTCAAGCCTGATATGTATGACGTATCGGCCGGCAGACAGCAAGTCCCGTGGAGTCGCAACCTCCCGGCCGTACACCATTTTCCTAATGCTAACAACGACAGAAATTTAGTTGGCCACTGATTCCACACAGTAAGACACTTCGACAGCATCCTAAGCAGGCGTTAGGTTCAGAGAAAAGCAGAACGAAAAGTCAAGAAGAGAGAAGAGACGACACGGAAGGAAGTACTTACAGGCAACCCCGTGGGCTGCAGTCCTTCGTGGATGGAGGTCTCATATACTAGAGCGGGGTTTCCCAGCGAGATATGGCCATCTTTTAAGCAGCCTATGAATGGCTTGGAAGCTTCTGTCTTCAGAGCCGGCGAAGCCCGTATATACTCCGAGTATGGTGGGTTACCCGGGTGGTACATGTCGTCCGCGATAACAATAGTACCAGGAGCAACCAGCTCCAGCTCCTCGCAAAGCTTCAAGTCATTGAGATAGGACAGTTTTGAATGGTCCAAGAAGATCATGTCCCAAGCCTTGTGGTTAACACTGGTCTCCGCAAGTTGTCGCAATAATGGTCGGCATAGTCCTTCTAAAATGCTCACCACGTCATTCAACCCAGCAAATGCAACTAGGGCTCTTGCAATTGCAGCAAACTCGGGATTCATTTCTAGACTGATATATTCCTGCCCCCCGGCTCTGCGAAGTGCACTACCAAACAGGATCGCAGAGTACCCAATATACCCGCCGATTTCGAGCATAGATTTTGGCTTTCGGTCAAAAATTAAATCAGTGATAATCTTTCCCTTCTCGCCTCCGACATTCATCAAAGAGTTTCGGGTTCGGCCGTACTCATCGATTGCCGCGAGCACTGCTTCTGGGGAGCCCTGAATATCAGCCCGCGAGGTGACAAAGGCCAGCAATTGGTCTTCCCTGCCATCGTTGCACTGTGAAGGTATCTGTCAGATTTCCAGATGCTGTCTAATGTTAATAGTGAAAATGCCTCATACAAATATACCCTCCTCAGGTTTGTAGAAAATAGCTGCTGGGCCCATATTAGCAAATGGGAGTTCCTACTGAAGCCAAAGTTCGCACGAGAAAGGGTGAAGTGATTCTGTCGCAAATCAAAACGCCAATATTAGTGGGTGATTGAGCTCCATCAACGTATTTTTACGTGGAGCTAGGGCAGAAGGGCATATGTAGTGACAGAACATGTTAGATAAATGCTGTTTTCAACTAGTTCCACGTCCGACATGATCGACAAAATGTGTTAGTCCGGGTTATTCCGGAACATAACCACCATAACTGGGTGTCCCCGACAAGAATGACCGCATTAACTCAATGGAATGGTGACACGAAGCACTTTAGGGACCGAACTGGTGCTACCTAGGTTAGACTCCTGTAGCAATCTAATGGAGTAGTTTAGACTTTTCCGCAAACAGACACATCACATGGGGTATGCTCACCCTGGCTTTCCAGCCTTTCAGATTGCAGTCGTCCACGACAACACCCGTAAGGGGTAAACAGAGGTTGAATTTTACAGTCTCTATTAGCAGCCAACAAATTCGGTACTTGGCTCTGTGACCACAAAGTCAATGACCTATGAGACATGGCCTTATGACCATAGACTTCCTCGGGGCACTGAAGGTACCCGTGGTTCAAATCCTGACAACCTTGCGTTGATATCCGCCCGCTTGTCAAAAATGCATATATTAAACGCCAGACTTGTGTAAATATAAAGTGCAGAATCCTATCAATTGACTTGTACCTTCTTATAATTGATGGCCATCCCAGCTGCACATGACTTATAATCTCGAGGTTAAATCCAATGAAGTCCTGACTATAGTTTATCGGGTTCTATATGTATAAGCAACATAAAGTTTGCGCCATAATACAATTCTGGGTTCCATAGGCATCTTTCTTGCAAAGAAAAGTATGACGTCACGAGTTAAGCCTTGTAGCATTCTTGAATATCAGCAGACTGTTATAACCATAAAGTTTTGATTAACTTGGGATTCAGTCTTACCTTCTATATTTGTTTCTTCACAGTGTTCACTTCTAACAATAATAACCATAATACCAGACATCAATTTCACCCTACCGCACCAAATAGCCCTTCGTGAAAACTGGAAAAATGACGCCCCAGAAAGTTGCGCTTTTGGGAGCTAATGGACAGATTGGAAATGCTATTCTTCATGCTCTATTCAGTTGCAAGGAGCAAGCATTTGATATAATTGCTTTTATTCCACCCAACTCCTCTTTGAAGTTTTACGGGGATGCGCGGAAGATCGCAATAAAAGATATTGACCTGGCTCAAGCTACCATCGCTGATTTAGTTGCTGCCTTTGCAGGAGCTAGTGTCCTTGTAAGTGCGTTAGGAGGCAAACTCCTTTCTAGACAGGGACTTATCCAAGATGCTGCTGAAATAGCCGGGGTGCGACGGTTCTATCCTAGTGAGTTCGGCATGCATCACGTAGTGCAAATGCCTAATCATGATGTCTATATCCATCCAGTACGTGAATAATGTTTCTTGATACAATATCCCTTTCTGCCTGCGCTCCTGGGCTCCTCCCCCCGCCCCCCCAACACCACCAACACATTGGATGTTGACCAACAGTTTGACAATAGACATGGGCCCAAAAAATAAGATGTCTGGACTCTGCAATTAAACACCCGGCTATAAAGTCTGGGCAGATGACATACACTGTCATTGGGTGTGGCGAGTTCTATGACTTGCCTCAAGAGATAATCCTTTGTCCATGGCTGCAGAACGAGGCCAAAGAGTACACACTTCAGGTTGTTGGTGACCCTGATGCTCTGATGGACTACTCATCAGTCCATGACACCGCTGCGTATTTAGTATCTTCGATTTGTCATCCAGATATCTCGGAAAATCGGATCCTTGGCTTCAGGAGCGATCATATAAGTTATAACGAAATCGCAAAGCTGCTTGAGAGGCATTCGGGAAAGCCAGTTAGAAGGAATTTTACGTCAATTCAAACAGTGCAGGAGATCATAGAAAACCCTTCAACGGTACCAGAGGACTTCAAGCTTGGAAGCACGTTTACTGCTGATTTTTGGCTCTTACTTCGATATGTTCAAGGGCAAGGGATCTTCTGGAGACCACCAGGCCAGATTCACAATGATCTCTTCAGAAATGTCACGCCAATGACTTTTGATCAGTATTTTTCTGGCTTATTTGAGAGCAAAGTGTGAATCTAGCTTATGCAATACAGATACTCAGCATAGAAAAGCAAGCTACTGTGTAGCCGTCTTTAGTAGCTTAAGCCGAATATTGTATTGTTCGACTCAATAGACAGAAGACATCTTGAGTGAACTGTGGCTGAAAATGGCCAGATCCAAGAGGCGACAGGCTGCCGAGCTCGAAGTATTGCCTTTGAGGCCTTGTACAGGATATGTAGGCCTATATTAATCAGCTTTAAACAGACAAATCAATATAAAATGCTTAGTGACGTGGAAACCCGGTCCAAGCTCTCACAGGTGAAGCAGTACGTGGAATTACTCCCTATGTTACACCGAAGGAGGTGATCTTGTTTGGCGGCTAGGCACCCTTAATTAGTCGGCGCGGCTCTAAACCCATGATACAAAGACTTTGGGTTTAGACTTAATTATGACACGTTCTGTTGCTATAATAACAAATGAGATATCCTTATATTGAGGCAAGAAACACATCAGATATGCGGAAAATCGTTGACTAGTAAAACACCTAGAACTAGATGGTCTGCAACGATACGGATAATAGGTCTGATCATTGCAATCTAATAGAACTACTTGACCTTTATAAGCCTAATAATATCCGATAATCGGATCTTATGTAGTTTCATACTAAGAACAATAAATTGGTGGCTCAATCCTGATACTTTGCCAGAGAGCCGATGAATTCCGAGAAATAGCGGTGATGTTGGTTGACAAAACATCTACCCGCGACATCAGCCACAGAATGACTTTTTCTAACCATATCAGCGCCATAACGCAGCAGTGCATGTTACTGATACGCACAACGGCATATACGCTTCAACCCTTTATATCTCTTCCTGTAGAGGAAGCTTGATCAATAAGCATTTCCTCTAGGCCTTATGAACCAAGCATTTCTCACGGGCCCTGTGCGGGTAAGCTTTTTTTTTTATGATAGTCATTGGTGTCGTGGCTATGTCCTACCGTAGTGGTGCATATTGTTTACAGGAAAATGACCAAACACTGCACGCGGCTGTTTCCCAGCCGTCTCAGTATGATGAAATCCTTCTAGATCTTCAATACAAGCCTCAATTACGCAGTCGATTATATGATTGACGACAACGATGGTCAGAAGGTGGGTACTCTCTAAGGAAGCAAACCGTTTTCAGTCCGTCTTCAGTCAAGGTTTAGGGACTGGAGGCTAAAATTTTCAACTACTCTCCAACACTTAAGCACTATTCGTCGCCGTTCAACTAATGAGCCAAGTTCTAGGGGCTTTTATAAACCCTACCCCCACTTCAGAGGGCTCGATAGACGTTGACCTGTGTTATGGTTCAAAATGTTAAGCTAAATGCTGAGGGTCTCTGGCGTTCGAAAGAGCCCACTTGTTCCTTGGAACTTGATGCGTAAAGTTTCCTGTTGTCGGTAGGAGATAAAAGGCAGACAATACAAACAAATCTATGCAACCTTTGCTTCCAATGCGCCCAAAAACCCCGTGGTTCATTTAACGTCATGTCAGAGCAGAGCTCAAGATCTGCACTAAGTGAAACATAAGCCGGCCGCGCAACCGAGTGGGACACCGAGCGCCCTCCTCATCTCCACTATATTCCTACGCGTTTTACTATACTATAGGAATGCAACCATCAACCATTCCTTTAAAAGCGCTTTTTTACTCTTGACATTGTGAGGAATCATGCCGCCTCGGGTATCTAACTACGGAGGGTCGTTTGCAGAAAAAGGAAACACAAAAGAGAAGAAGAAAAGGAGAGAGACCTGTTTTTGAAAAGAAGGAGTCTGTCGTGGTCTATGATCCAGTACCGAGACGCTTCCCGTCCGAGGTTCTATAAGGGTTCGTATAAGGACCCATAACAAGACAGATCGCAAAGCTGCAAAGCAATAGCTAGAATATTGCTATACGTTTTAAAATAACTGTCTGAAGTTATCCATTAATGCAATCCCGCAGATATAGAGGAACTTAACAAGCCAATTTAACCGAAAATAGTAAGTGAAGGTAGTAGAAAAGCAGCTGTAGAATACCTACGTGTCGAACCTCACATAATACATCTGTGTAACCTTGTGAACATCATGAATATATATCTACAGTGCGTTCTTGCTGCTACTTTAACAGGATGAAACACGTTCTTACATCTATTGATCAACCGCTTTGTAAAAGTAGATCATGACTAACCAGTACTCTAACACTGCTCTTTTGGATGAGCCCGTCAACAGGCAGTATTCATGGACGGATAGGTTCTACGGCACAACCATGTTCTAGCTTCATGCATGCGTTATAGAAGACTTTGTATATTTCAACGTTCATACTAGTGGAAGAAGGACACTCCGCCCTTTCAAAAATCCATGTCTACAACGGTCTTGGCAATGGGGCTGGAGACCAATGAACACATGTTTGCCGGTAAAGGCGATCAACTATACAAACTTTAGGGATTCTGGTTCCAACCGTGGATACCCGCCAAGAGCCCCGGATGCCCAAACACCTACTTCTACTAGCCCTTAATTAGCGCATGGCGATGTCATGCGTCTGACATCAATAACCGCTGTTGGGATTTGACAAATGACCACTTTCCTGTTTCTTGATTCCTGCACGGATATCTTCTTCCTTATATTGACTGGCTGGCTTTACCTAGGGTCTGTTGTGGGCGTGGGACTCATGAGTTATTCAAGCATCTATGTTACTCAGGTTGGTGAAGGATATTATAAAACTTCGTGATCCAAATCTAAAAGCCAAGGTATTACCAAACCTCTAAATAACACTACTTGTTCTCCTATGAAGCCAGCTCTATTCGACAACATGGCGGCCTCCAAACAGACTCTGAAAGACAACGAAACAAAGCCTTGGGGTGACGATGGACTCTACGGACTTGTTTCCAAAGGGTCCGTTGCGTCTGACCTGGCGGGAAATACCCAGCCTTGTCGCTTTGAGGGTGAAGTCGCAGACATTATCGTTCTTGGCGAGATGCCCAATGAAATAGAAGGTACCTTTTATCGTGTGATGGTCGATCCTTTTTTTCCTTTCGATGAAAGTAATGTACCCATTGATGGTGACGGAAGTATTTCTGCATTCCGATTCCACAACGGTCGGGTGGATATGAAGATACGTTATATCGAGACTGAGCGCTATAGGCTGGAGCGTAAGGCAGGCAAAGCTCTATTTGGCCTCTATCGAAATCCTTTCACCCATCACCCTTGTGTGAGGGCTGCTGTCGACTCTACTGCAAATACTAACCTGATATATTGGGCGGGACGTTTACTTGCCTTGAAAGAAGTTGCTCTTCCTTATGCAGTCAATCCTGACACGTTAGACACAATCGGATATGACCCATTTGAAGGGCAGGTCGTGTCCAAAACATTTACTGCACACCCTAAAGTGGACCCTGCGACAGATGAGCTGGTAGTTTTCGGATACGAAGCCAAGGGCCTGGCATCCCTTGATATTGTAACCTACGCTTTAGACAGTCAGGGGAAGAAGACTACAGAACTCTGGTTGAAAGCACCTTGGTGCGCTTTTATTCACGACTGTGTGATCACAGAAAACTTTATCGTCTTATTTCTGTGGCCGTTCGAATGCAAGACAGAGAGACTGAAGCAAAGAAAGCACCATTGGGCCTGGAACTATGCCCGTCCTGCTACATTTCTTGTCGTTCCCCGCCGTCAAGGAAGCGCCAGCAGATATGGCTGGAAAGATGGGGAGCATCGCGTATATTCCTGGAAGAACTGTATGCCGATTCACACTGCTGGTGCTTGGGAAACGACAGAGGGAAAGATCTACGCGGAAAGTTCCCGAGTCCATGACAATGCATTCCCTTTCTTCCCGGCAGAGGATGGCAGGACGCCCTCGTCCGTGACCAAGGCAGACTTCGTTCGCTGGGAGTTTGACCTTAGCAAGCCCACTGGAACCCAAATTCCAGACCCGGACGTGATCCTTGATATTCCTTCTGAATTTCCCCGAATAGATGAACGCCTCTTGGGCACCCGATACGAGTGGGTTTTCCTAAACGTCATCATTTCCGACAGTGGCGGCGGCAAGAATATCTTCCATGGGCTCAACGGCCTTGCGATGCATAATAACCGTACAGGCGAAACCCGCTATTTCTACGCTGGCGACGGCGCTCTTTGCCAAGAGCCTGTCTTCATTCCACGCTCTGAGAAAGAAGCTGATGGCTGGGTCATGACACTGATCGAACGACGGGCCGCCAATCGGTGTGATATTGCCGTCATTGACACCCAGAATTTTGAGAGACCGATAGCCATTGCCCAACTTCCATTTCATGTCAAGAGTCAGGTTCACGGTAATTGGGTATCGGACTCAAGAATAGAGTCGGCCAAATCGCTTGTCCGGCGATACGAGGAGGTTAGGATAAAGCGGTAAAGGCGCATTAGAGCCTCTCTGAGCATAAGGGTTTGTAGGCAGTTCGTCCACATTCCCATAATACTGTTTTCTTATCTTCGGGTCTTTGTTGTTTCGACTTCGGCACTGTCACAACCCGCGGGTTCTTGACCAGCTACCTATCGTTTGAAGGAAGAAACAGCAGCAAACCCCTGGCACGCATAGGTCGTACAGTAATCAGCGGTATATTAAAGTGTTAGTTACACAAGCTAAACACCCTAGTAGGAAGGCGAGGCGTGCAGCCACAATTTGACAATTAGGGTTTCAAACTACTCTTGGGTATAGAATTCTGATATACCTAACAACGCTCAAAACTCTCCGTAAGTTAGAGCGCTTTTGAGCCCCTCTGGATACATGCATTTGGGTATTCGTTTTTCTATGCAAGATGGCAGAGAAATAAAATTTGACTACATTATTCTCTTTGACACAAGAGATGGCTTTTGAACTTTCCTGTTGTCTAGAAATACTAGACAAGATACTCCGACTTTTGTTGAGCTACACTGACTAAGGCTGACTGTTGGGACGGGAAAACCTCAGGGAACTTGGGATGGGAAATAGAAAATCCATTCCCGTCTCAAAATCCCAAAATAATACTAAGAAATAAATGGGATGTCCCGTTTTTAATTAAAATTTAGACGGAATTACTATTTTACCCTGTAGTTGAAAATAGGATTTTTATTCTAGTTCTACAGTTAAAGTAGAATAGAAAACGGGATTTCCAAGACTTTAAAAAGGTGGAAGAAGAATACTTAGCTATTTAAGCAATAGAAGAAGAAAAGAAATAGTATTCTCGGTGGTACTAAAATTAAGAACAGTGTCTTGATAGAAAGAAAACTAATGTTATAGACGTAGCGGGGTTAGGGTAAACCACTAAGCTAAAAAGACCAAAATATCGAAGTCCTTGTTCGATACGCCTAACCACCACCTATATATGATGCTATCGTAACAAACAGGAGGTGGTGGTGACTGACTGATCAGCCCGTACCCCAATAAACCTATAACCCTTTATTATAAACAACTTGCGACCACCACAGTATCTTTAAATTATCGCAATAATCATCTCTAAAGCAAATAGCAAATAATATGGGATCCTACAAGTAACTGGGTCAAATTTAAAGCCAACTGGCGAACAATTCATCGCTGATATATACGTAAACCCCAAAAATGACGGCTTAGCAGCGCCCGCCTATCGTGATATCTACCATTCTATCATTCATGGGGTGTAGGACCCGTCTCTCGCCGAGTCAACTACACTCTTCCGCCCCATGTGGACTAGCTCTTATTTGTGGTGGCCTAATCAGGTAGCAACCATCTCTCTGACATCAAGTACCTCTTATACCACCTTCTTAGGAGCGAACCAACAACCACTTTTCTCTACTCCGCTTTCTCCATCGGTCTGCTCTGTCCATTGTGTCTTCCAAATCTTGTCGTTAATAAGGATTGCGGCCTCTGTACGCCCTACGTGATCCAACGTTATTCTATCAAGAAAGTACAGCCGCAGTTGCTGGACCTGCCAAACGAAATCTTGTATCGCATTGCGGGCTATTTAGCCCGAGAGCGAGATATCAATTACCTAGTCAGGACAAACCGCCACTTTTGCAATTTGATCAGCACCCACTTATATCATTCCAATGCGACGAATGGATATATGTCCGCGCTCCTGTGGACTGCAAATCATGGGATAGTCAAGACCGCTCAGCATTCACTGAATGCCAGTTTTGGAGTTTTGAGTAATAAACTTGAGATATTCTATTATACACTGTCAATAGCAGTGCAAGGGGGATATATAAATATTGCGAAGATTCTTCAACTGCAAGAGAGAGTCGATCTCAATTTTCAATATCAGAATAAAAAGAATAAATCCTTTATAATATTTTTAGCAGGAGAAGCTCAAGCAGGACATGTGGATATAGTTGCACTGTTACTGTTAATAAAAGACATCAATCCAAATCTAGAGGATAACATGGGGAGATCACCAATTGTTTATGCTGGATTCCGCAGCCAGGATACAGTGGTGAAGCAGCTGCTTGCCACTCTAAATGTAGACCTTAATTTTAAGAATTATTATAGCTGTATATTACTTTCCTGGACAGTTAGCTATGGATCAGAAGCAGCTGTTCCCCAATTTCTATCTTGACAGGATATTGATGTGAATACCGTGATAGTAACTAAGTACATGTTCAAGAAGGGATAGATTACTTTAATATTTGCAGTCAGCAGAAGATTTATAGAGAAGGTGAAGCTATTGTTTAACACACTATATATTAATTTAAACCATCAATATGCCAGTGGGAAAACGGTTTTATACCTTGCAGTTTAAATTGATTCAGAGGTTATTGTACAGCTTTTACTTGTAAAAGAAACATATTCTAACCCCAGGAATTACAATCTGTCCCCTCTATTTAGGTCTGCATCTAATGGCCATCTATCTATTATAAAGTTGCTATATAAAGCAGTAGCTGATTTAATCATTACTACTGATACTAGAGACACTGCAATTACTGTAGCCTCAAGTAATAGATATATAGATATAGTTTTATTTCTTTTCAGAAAAGGTAGACCTAGCATCTTAAGGTAAGATGACAAGCGAAACCCTTTGTCACTAGCGGCAGAGCGAGGGTATCAAAAAATGGTGAGTCTATTATTGAAACAGAATAATTATAGATATCCTAATGCAAGAGATTACAAGGGGCGAACACCATTATCATATGCGGTTCAGTATAGTGATCTTGAATTAATCACAATACTGGTCCTGAATATATCTTCAATTGATCCTGGTGAAATAGACATTGGCATAGAGTGGATTAACCTCCCCGCATTAACCTCCCCTCTCCTCCCTGTTTGCCACTCTAGGATATTCTACAGATATTAAAGCAACTACTGAAGAAGAGATGGAACAAAGAGTTAAAGAAGTAGTACAGTGGCTAGTGATCCTGGATAATTAAAGGTGGTTAATAATCTTTAATAATATTAATCAGTGCTGCCCGTCGCATGATAGTGACAGTAATAGATATAAAATTAAGAAATTCTTTTCTACAGCTGATCATGGATCTGTACTGATCACTTTCTGTCTTTAGAGATTAGTAGAATTAGGAAAGTTGTTTCCAGTCCAAAGATTTGCAACTGAAGATACTATTCAGCTCTTACTGTAGAGTAGTGGTCTCTCAACTGGTGGTATTAGAGAGAAAGAGTCTGGTTAAGATGCTAAGCCAGTAGATAGATTGGAGAAATGGAACTAATATATAAATAGATGTGACTGACCTTACTAGCCGGTTAGATATATTGCCAAGCAATTGTTATTGCTGGTGCATTTATACGGGAGACCAGCACTGGTATTAAAGAGCATCTATAGTATTATAAATACTTCTGGGTTGACTTACTGTCTCAGTCAAATACGACGTGTTACTATCAGCAAGATAATATACTTGAGACATGGATAATCTTACACTGTGAAGTTCAAAAAGACAATGTAACTGCTGCAGCACTTTTACTTTATCTTATGTACTTTGATAATCGAGATATTTGGTATAAACTGACTGAACGTGGCCGTAATTGCTTAAATATAATACGAAGCTCAAACAAAATGATATTGGTAGCTCAAATCTAGAACACTAAACGTAGGGAGGAAAGAAGAAGTAACACAGGTGGTGTACGGTGGCTGCTCTGTATAAACACGCGTCCCGTAACCAACCAATCAGATCTTAGAGAATCTAGTAACTGTTAAAGCTGTTACAGATACAGCCAGAATTTTTATAAATAATGCAAGTCACGATCCTTCTATGTTTGTTCTGTTTTAGGAACCTCAAGAACCTCGACCTTAACTTTTAGAGAGTCCAAGATCCGGAACCTAATTCTTAAAAATGAGGGTGAGGGTAAGGGTCCGCGAGGGTCCGCAAGGGTCCTGCCGCAGCTTAATGAGGAGTCCTTGTCAGACTTCGATCAACAGAAATTATTGATACCTAACCAAGAACTTCTAATTTGTATTTTAAGTGGCTTGTATAAATTAGTACTGATCTAGTATATTATAGAATTTATTAGTTAATAGGAGTCACGATACAAAATGGAGTTCGCCAATATCAAGAGGTATCCTTATTTGTTGTTAACTTAATAAAATATTTATCATGTTTATCCACCAGAAGTAGCAATATTGTCTTAAGATCAGTGATGATGTTTGAAAAGATCTGAAAATGATATTTCTGTCTTTATACTATAGTACTGTCCGGTTTTACAGCACTCGTCTCAATTGGAGAGTCCTTTTCAAATAATCGCCGTTGATACGGCTGATTTATCTGGTCTTCGGCAATTTTGTCCGCCAATACAGAAGTTGCAATAGAATTTTAAAAAACAGAATATATCTTGACCAAGTCAGCAGCCTTCTCAGCCTCGGAGATTGCTGATAGGGGTAGCTTATTTTGTAGGACGCTTCGTGCGATTTCTCTCTTCCACCATTGGGAGTTATGCACAACCGACGGAAGGTTATCAGGCGATGAAGGGTCTTTGTCGTATCAGCTGCGGTATAATAAAGTCAGGTCAAGGTTATTCCGGATCTCAACAGGGTCCCCCTGGAAAGTAAATAGCCACCCACGGATCATTAGTCTTCGCCCGGAAGTCTTGGTTAGATATTGTCGAGGTGTAGATACCGTCGTTTATGATATATATATATATTGCTAATGAATGTTAGCCGATTATTCTCTCACTTCCCCGACAACAAAGTGTCTGTCTAATGCACAGAAATAGGAAATCTGGATACAATATAACGTACCCCAACATTTGCTTCCATGGGTCTGCAAATTGAACTGAATAGATGAGGTTCAGCTATAGCCGACATATACTTCTCGACCAGTAGAAAAAAACTCACGCCGTATACTTTCAGGAAGTGCTCTCCGGTTGTTTTTGCAGAGACACAGGGAGTCTCCTTTCGCTGAAAGTTCCAAATGCCCTGGTGATTGGTGGATCTAGCAAGCCCCGAGCCTTTCGTAAATCCGCGCAGGGCTTATAGACTGCCTTCAACCACATGTCCCAATCTTGTCCTGCAACTCGTAGCGCTAAGTTTAGCTTAATGTACGGGTGGCGATGGGCGGCAAACTGGTAGACTGGCCTTGCTTTCCATTCGAGTCCCCATTCAAGAAACAAACCACCTGATATTCTCTTGTAACCCCTTCTACGGCTGTCATCAGAAATTCGTCTTTGCCAATATCTCGTTAGTGCGGAGACCCAGGAGGGAGGAGAGATGTTCAATCAATACACTTCACAATATTGCCGACCGCTAGGAATTCTGGTTCTCGCAAGGGAATTGTATTCCTTTTTCCTTTCCATCTATTTAAGATAGATCTAAAGTTATACATAAAATATACAGTAAAATTCTTAATTATCTAGTAAATAACTATTGTTGAACATCTTCTATAAATAAATACTTCTTGTAAAAAGTTAACTGTTAAAACACAGTATTTTATTTACAAGATATTAGAAGACTTCTACAAGAAGAGATATATTATATTATTTATCTCTATTAATTTCTATTTATTTTAAATCTACCTGGTCTCTCAAAAATCTATCTTTACTCCATAAACTTAAATAAAAAAAATAATTATATTTATAATTAATTTACAATTACTATATCAACTTGTGGAGCACCCTTAGTTTTGTGCTTTTATTAAAACCGGCTTGTACTATTTTTATCTAAAATCGTATTACAACAAGTAGCCCACCAAAAAGGTCTTGGGAGGACCTGTCCAGCGATCGAGCAAATTGACAGTGATTGTTCACGACGCTGAGCATGGTCAAGTCCATCATGCTCATTTCGCAATAAACATAAATGTCTTGTGGGCCCAAAGTCTCCTGACGCGGCTGCCTGTTGCACTCTTTTGCAGGGGATTGCTGGAGGTGCCCAGGGATGTATGATATGTGTCTGTAGCAGCACCGTTTGGGGCCATCAGCAAAATCTCATCTTTGCGTTCGATGATGTCCATAGCGGCGGCGATGTCCTTGGGAATCTGGAATTTCCACGTGCCGCCTTCTTCCGTGATGCAAGAGCAGGAGCTGCTTCCGCCGAGATGAGTCATTTGGATGATCCATCCATGCCAAAGCTCCGGCTAATATCCTCAGCGCGATGAGTCATTGCTTATTGTTTAGAGGAATATGTGTTGGCCTACTAATGACGCTAGGGAGGCAGCTGTTGGAGTCCCACCAAACTAAGGCGGACGATCATGTAGAGGATGGAATGCGTCCGAGTCCATTAACATAGGCTGTAAGAGGCTACCTCCAATATCTTGGTCGAAATCATCAAGCTGGAAGGATGAGTTCAGCTGCACATGGATTAGAGCGTGGTCTAGTGTGCTTGCAACCGCTTTGAGACGGCATTCCCAGTTTTGTAGCACGGAAGGTGGAAGGAATCTGAGACCCAAGGCTTCGTTGAGGGAGGAGGTGGGAATAGTAAAGTGGGCGCGGGTTTACGTGTCGCATAATTCGTCCTTGCGTTGTTTCCTGGTCTAATGCGGGGGTTCGATGTCCTGTGATTGCCTATATTTCTCTGAGGTGCGGACAACCCCAATGATGAGACAGCCGTAACTCCATCCCAGTAGAAGTGGTAACAGTATCCATAAGCATGCTGACGGGGAGTATGGAGATACAGAAGGTGATCACGCTTATTCTAGTAGAAATACACTAGTGGTGAGCCTTGCACGAACAAATTTCATAGCCCTAAGATCTTAAATCCGTAGCACGATATGGTGGCGGACACCGTGGAAGATCGCCATGATGTCGACGGCGTTGGGTCCATAACATAAACATACAACGCAGAGGACGACAACCAATATGGGTGGTCGTAGACAGGACGCCCATCATTGGAAAATCATGTATACAACTATTGTTATAAAGAATCCTGTACGGAGGAGACATTAGGACGGGACTGGTTTCACGAATCAAAAGTAATTATTGGGTAGAAGGAACCCTAGGGAAAAAAGGGCCCCGAGATATGGAAGGAACGTAAGGAAAGTAGCTTGCTTTTCTATAGTCTAAGATAGTTATTGAGTGTAAATGCGGCTGTGGCAAGCCTGGATCATGGCATGCTCAAAGTTGGGGGGAACAGGAAGCAGCAGCCGAAACCGATTGGATTTTAAGAATGACGTGCTTAAGGTTGGGAAGAGGAGAACACGACCAGGACGTAATCAGAGACATGAGGCTAGCAAAATTCTGACAGTTTACACAACAAATAGGAACACTTCAGAGAGGTGAAGTGCACTAGATTGGATGGAAAGCCAAAAGCTAGTGATGTTTCCGGGTATTGGGAAACCAGGAACGAAAACGCGGGAGCTCTTTCCGATGATTGTGTACAGCATATGCAGCCAATCATTGCATCCATGGCCAAACCTTGGCACAAATTTGTATGGAGTTCTGGCTAGCAGTCATAGAGGAAAAACGTTCAGGAAAAAGTTCCAGTCATTGCCACGTGCAGGATGTTTCCCCTTTCACTCACCTCGTTCATTTTACGGCACGATGGAGAATGAGGAAAAAGAAGGTGAGTCCAAAATCTAGAGAAAAGGTGTCCATATTTTATACTAGGAGGTATGCACCTGGCAGAAGTGGTGAGAATTAGTACATGTCGCCATACGCGCGTTTTAGAAGTGAAAAAACGCTGACTTCTAAAAGCTGTAGGCGATGAGATAAATGAGCACGCACACAGACTGGTATAATATCATTCTGTTGACATATCTCATCGAATTGAGGTGTTAATGGCTGTCATGGTCATCTAAAACAAGCAGTCGATATTGGCCAGCAGTACAGCCAGTACTTAAATGAATAATATGCTATTTTAAAATGCTATTTTAGCCACCAAAGACTAATTTCATTGATGTTCAGCCATTATTGCTGACTTCATTTCAGATATTGGTGTTCATAACGCTGATGCAGGCGTTACACCAGTGGATGAGTCGATCATATATCATGACACCGTGCTCCACGGCTCCATTGCTTCTTGGAATTGGGGTCAAATAAAATCACTTTTGATGTGGATTACAATGTTGCGTTACCATGGGTCAATTCTAAACATCTTCCAATAACTGATCTAGCGTTTAAATATATGCTAATGCTCTACCTTGCTGTCGCAAGATAGTAAGTTGTAATGTCTATGCCCAAGATGTCTTAAATAAGAACAAATCGTTTAAAGCCAAGTCTAATTGACTGGCCTTGGGCCTGGCTAGCGTCGTCCAAGAGATTAAGTTCTAACGTCCGGTAGCGGATCGAAACTTGAACAGATAATTAAAGAACTCCTGGTTTAATAGTAAGTTAGCATTTCAGTAATCATTTATATAAACCTATAGATTCTCAGATAGTAATCGATTTCACATATTAACATTCTTATTGAAACCTGCGAAACAGCAGCTACACAAACAGAGGCTCGTTTTACAAGAGGGACACATATACATGGGCTGTTATTCTATCATGGTGTTCTTGCAAGCTTAGCAATCACATGTAGTTATATCCATGCACCGTCCAATCTCCCTACATCCATCAATACTTCCTGTACAGCCACATCCCATGATATCGGCTGAACTCAGTGAAAGATACCGTAGACAGGACCTAGACAAGACACCAATCAGCCTGTGATCTTCGCAAGCGGGAAAATGTCGAACCACCTACCCTGTCCATTCCAAGTGACAGATTTGCATTTATCACAATACTTAAGGTTCGTGTGGAAGCATCCTTTATCCCGGAAGATCGACATGCTCTTAGGAGTAAAATCATGGGCCTTGAAGGTGAAGCTTCCCTTGCCTCCTATAGGACCGATGCAAGTATTCTTGTTGGCAGAGCCAGTGTCGGTGCAGGTTGGACCAGGGCCACACAGCTGGACCCAACTAGCTGACGCAGTAGCAATAAAGAGGGGGGTGATGAAGATCTTGAAATACATTTTTAATTGGGATATTTATTTGTCAGAGTATGAGCGTGTTGGGTTCTTGAGATTATGAGAAATAAAGTTGAATGTTCTTGGGGTACTTCTGCACTGAGAAGGGGATTGTACCGGCTTTTATCTTAATGCTGGCGGAGTGGTGCGTCTTTGGTAATATCCTGAGCGCAGATAGTAATTTTCATCTTGGATGCCAGTATTCCAAATCAAATGTAACAAGGTTTAACTACTTATGCTCTACTATGCAGAAACAGGTTAAAAGTTGAGGAAAGGCAATAATAGTGAAGTAATACCGATGTTGAAGGCTGAATATACAGCGTGGTCTGCCCCCTACGCTGGTTTACACCAATAGCTCGGTTCTATACGAGCTTGCATTAGAGCTGCGTGGAAGCAAAAAGGCTGAGAAGTGAGGTTGTAGCGCTGACTCCAATCCAATCCTGTTACTGAATCAGACTATGGTGGAGAGCAAGGATATACAATCATTACAGGTACTAAGGTTACCAGCCTAAACTAAACTTGAACAGGTATATAGGACAGACATGCTTTAGCCTCTTTCGGATTATATACAATAACCTATTTAGGACTAACTCAAATTTCCCAATGATCCCTGTTCAAATGATCATACACCTTTTTACTTATCTGGTTAGTCTAATACTGTAACACTGCGCATCTCCCTGTAAGTGGGCCGGCCACCCAACTGAGCAGGCCAGTCTTGGTATAGTTAGACATCGGCACAACCCAACTAGGTAGTACTTTGTCCAAGCCCAAGTCCCGACATTATTTTCCCAATTAAGCTACGCGATGACGCATAAAACTGCTGATTCACCCACGTATATCAAGGCTACGCCAGCCCAACGGGAAGCTGGTCTGCAAAGAGAGATCACCATATACCGTCGTCTCGAAAACTGCAAGGAAATCATATACCTGTGTCGGACACTTTCGACCGGACACTTCGTATTGGTATCATGGCGAACACATGACATTAATAATAGTTCTGGCTGGTCCGGGGTTCGAGTGCAGAATATGATCAACAAGAAGAATGAATTATTTCACCGAATAGTAGTAGTAGTAGTATCAATTCTTTGGTATCCTCCACGGCGATGGTGAGTGGCGTAACATGCTGCGTAACATGCTATGGGATTCAGGTATGGACCGTGCCTTTATGATCGACTTTGAAGATGTGTCGCTGATGAAAAGGCACGGCTTGATTAATTCGAGCACGATGGATGTTGAGATAGAACACCACAGACACTCGGCGATGCTTTGTCTTATGTCAAAGTATTTTAATTGCTTTCTTTTCTCTACCCTTTTTCTCATTTTAATCTGATCTGATGTCTCCAATTGCGTTAATGGTCGATTCTTTGCTACCTCGTAGCAATACTTGATATTTATTTAAGCGACTCGAAGCTTTGATTCCACGCTCCTTGTTGGAATGGTCGAGTACGATATTCGTTATCTCTCTGTCAACAGGCGACCATGGCCCGGCAAGCTGCAACTACTTACTCGCTTGGATTCGTACCCTTCTCAATTGTGAAGTCCTTGGCAATACCCTGGGAATGTGAATCGTTGATCAAACCAGTGTTAGGTAATCGGCCTCCCTGCCATCCGAACCGGAAAGTTGTATAGTGTGTCCTTTAGTGCCACGTTTATATCCGTTTCTATAATCTGGATAAGCTTAGGTTACTAGAATGCCAAGTTGGGTACCAATTTGCGCTACATCGTAGTGAATAGATCACTAGAATATCGCCGTATAAATATAAAGGTGGTGCATTAAGACAGCACTTATATAGGCGGGATAAAACTTGTACTGAATACTCCTTATGGACCTATTTTTTTTATCGGCGAAACTAGTAGACTAATATTCGGCTAGACTAGGACTCCTATAATGCTAATGCGTTTTTAATTATCCTACTCACTGCATGTAATTAAACTTAGCTGCTTTCTAATACAATTCAAAAGCCACCACTAAATCTTTCTCAAGAGTGCCAGGTCTGGTTTCTGAGGGATTGGAGCTTTGGAAAGACTGCCTCATATCATAGGAAGAAAAATGTGGCGAAGCATGTCCAAGCGATCCTGCTCGGCTTCATCGTTTAGGAACAAGTATCCGCCCTCTTGATATTTATAGTAGCGACGACCATTCTCGTGAAAGGACATAGTCTATTATACTGGATGCAACGGATTCTGTGAGGAAGAGAAGTCAGTGACCTCCACGGCGGAGTCGGTATCAGATGGTTCGGTGTCCGCCTTGATGCTAGACCGTTGCGAAGAAATAGGTGCTCCGTTATCTTCGGAATGTCTCAACGGCCCTTGATATCCAACTAATAAGATTAAAAGTTAAAATAAAATACAGATTCTAATATAATATATTTATTTACTACATAACTGCCTGTTATGAACCTGTCAACTTATCTTATCGATAAGGCGGAAGGAGACGGCAGAACTTGACCTCAAGGGAAATAACACCCCGAGGGAAGGACGCCCTCAAGGAAACAGAAACCCTGAGGGGACAATCAAATCACCCCAAGACAACGAAGACCTTAGCGGAATGAATATCTCAGAATAATAAACGCCCTAGAGATGGAACTACCTCAGGATAAACAGAGACCTGACAAACTTTGTCTTAGGCTGACCGTTGGGACGGGATGGGACGGGAATGGGATGCCCCGTGACCCGTCCCACCCC